>BQNB010192079.1:0-11643 GCA_026074375.1 Tanacetum coccineum
GCGCTACTTCACAACAATTCACCACTTCACTTCACTGCACACCTTCTATTCACTTCACTACTTCACTACTCTTCACTACTCCTCACAACTTCACTACGCTTCACAACTTCACTACACCTAGACACTACTATGATCACACCAATCTAACACTACTTTATAAAGATCACTACGATCTAACTATACTTATAATGATCACCACAATCTAACTCTCATACACAACTACAATAGACACCTTCATAATATACATAAATGATTTACAAACTATAGCACAACTTCACAACAACACCAACTAAACTATAACACTTCTTGACTTGATGATAAGAAGTATTCTTCTCTTGCACTTAAAGGAATTAAGCTTGGATCACTTGGAAACAAAAGCTTAAGATTAAATGATCAAAAGATTGTAGGAGATGTGTGGACTAATTTTAAACAGAAGAGAATGAGTGTAAAGTGTGAGAAAATCAGTGGGGAATAGTCCAGTGTTTATAGGAAAACTGGGGAGCCTTTTTGTCCGGCCGGTCCCCTTAATTAGGGTGTCGGCCCCCTTAAAATTAAAGGGACCGCTCATGTATCTAAGGGGTCTGGCCAGGCAAGGACGCTCCCTTTTTTGTCTTTTCTAGAGCGACGCTCCCTTTTTTGTCTTTTCCATGGAAGCTGTTTTCTGAAACATTTCTAGCCTTTTTAGGTGAAATTTTGATTCAACATATTTCTTTTTGAATAATTACATTTCTTTTATAATACCAAAAATGTTTTGTAAAATTAATAAAAATGTTTTGCTAACATTTTATAAAAAATGTAAGATTAAATAAAACTTCTTTTGATCATAAAATGCATATTAAAGCATTTATTTATTCATACCTTTTAAGTGATTTAATACAGGTGAAGGATTTTTATACTATTTTTGTTTACGTTTTAATTTTACATTTAGCGTTTTTACATTTTGTGATTATCAAAACGTAGAGAGGTGCAAAAAATATATACGTTTTTAGGCATTATTTCTATCAACAATCTACCCTTTTTGATGATTACAAAATCTAAACTCATTAAATGTAAAATTATTTTTAAACAAGTATTTAGTGAGTTTTATTTCCATTTCTCCCCCTTTTTGTAGAATCAAAAAGGCTTCGTCGATGATTTCGCGTAGAATCAACGGAATAAATACTTTCCTTTGATGTGTGCTCCCCCTCGTTTGAGGGCACCATGAAATCGAGCTATGGTAACTTTTGCTACAAGAACAAGTTAGAAAAACAAGACAACTATTTCTAACATATAGCAAATAAAAAGGAAAAATACTAGAGCATGTTGATAATGTTTGACAATTGTCAAGAAATTTGTGTAAATCAATAATCACAAATATATATATATATATATATATATATATATATATATATATATCAACTAAAAATTTAAAGATAAGTAAGTGCATAATTAAAACATAAGACTAAAGACCATTCATTAAACATAATAATTGTGTATAAAACACAATCTTGCATACATCAAATAGAAATAATATGCTTGAAGCATATTAATACAACATACATAAAATTAAACTACAAAGGTCCTAATATTCCTAGAATTCCATAGGACTTGCTTGCAAAAGGTTTGGCTGATAATTATTTAAAAAATGGCTAAACATGGTGTATGTCTAGTTTGGAGAAAATGATGGTGGTGGTGGCGAATTTGGTGGTGGTGTTTGTAAAAGCATGTGTTCAATGTAAGAAAACATGTATTGAGGTTCTTCACTTAAGCCAAGGATAAGTCTACGGTTATGGATACAACATAAGCATGTTGCTCCATGTGCTTCAAGTAGATTCCATGAAATGGGATGACCAAAGAGAGGTGATGGGGGTGATGGGGTGATGATTATCTCCATGGTTTCATTTTGTTGAGTTGAAAGTGGTGGAGGAACTCTTGGAGGAGGAGATGTTGGCGAGTTCAAGTAACCATTGGTTGATGATGATGTGGAGGAGGTTGGTGATTTTGGCATGTAGTCAATGGAGGATGAAAAGTTATCTTTAGTTGATGGTGTTTTTGAAGGTGCATTTAGAGCACTAGGTGATGGGAGTTGATGTTTGGGTGATGGGGTTTTAGTGTCATCTTGAGTTAAATCCACAAACAATTATTTTGGTGGAATGATGTTGATTTTTGGTCTTTTGGAAGCTTTGGAAATGGAAGCTCTAGTAGATGACATGAAGGTTTATGATGGTTGATAATGGATAAAAAAGATGATAAAGTGGTGGTAAACATTTGGAGGGAATTTATTAGAAGAGAATAGTTTGGAAATGGAATGGATTTGAATTGGTTAAAGGATTTCCAAAATATGTTCGAGTTTTCTAGGTAAGGATAGCTGAGGCTAGGTAAAAGAGAGTCAAAAAGCATAAGGAAACAGTAAAATCCATGAACTTTATGGCCGGCCCCCTTAATTATGGTGTCAGGTCCCCCTTATTAATAGGGGGTCGCCCTTATGAGAAAAGGGGGCGGCCCATCATGATACTTTTCAGACGGACAAAAAAATTAGTTTTGCTATAATTGTAAGAAAAGTGATCAATTTGCAGCAAGTCCCATGTGAACATATATATATGCATGAAACAAACATTTTTTCATTTAACACATTAGGATTCATGAAAATGGAAATGCATGATTAAATTCTAATAGTATTTAACTAATAATCATAATAAGGGTTAAAGGTCATAAGCACAAGCTAAACACGGTTCAAGTTTTTCCGAACTCTAAGACGGGTTTATCATCTCATTAAATGAATAAACAAAAAAATTAGAACTAAGTCCACATAACCAAATCTTAAACAAACTAGACACATTAGTCAACCATCATCATTTCTTCTTTTTGCTAAAGACTCCTTTTAGTGCCTTTCCGAACGACTTGAAGCCTCCTCTAAGTTCCTCATTCATCCTTTGCGTTTGATTAAGCAAAGCGGTTTGTCGCTCGAAGAGAAGATCATCATCTTGTTCAGAAAAAGTGGGAATGTCGCTATTGTTCGTAATTGAGTGGGTGAGAAGGTGGACAAAGTTTAAGGTTAACGATAGGTGGTAGGAGTGGAGTGTAGCTCGAGAAATCCCCCATTATATAATCTTCTTGATGAGATGATGATCCATAGTGATGAGTGGATGAAGAAGAGACGGAATGACGGGCTTTGTGAATGCCACGGTCGCTTCGAGGTTTGCGAGTTTGCCTACAGGCTAGAGGAAGCTATGACTATGATCAACAACATTATAAATGTCATTGTCAAGGTGAGGGGTTTAGTGTTCCTGATATATAAAAAAAACGATCGTCAAAGAAACTTGCCATAGGAAGATGAGCTTTTGGAGTAGCCCTAGCACTTTCAATTCTTTTGACAAAGAAATAGGCAAGATTATATTGTTGCTCGGCTAGAATACAATATAATATATGAGCGAGGCAAGCCGGGAGATGGTCACGGTGGCCTCCTAGTCCAAACACATTCTCACGAATGAGTTCTTCCCATTGCTTCAGTTTGTTAAGTCTTTGGGTTAGAACTTGATTTGGTGGAAAACAGTAACTGGTTTTATTTTAATGGTTACGAAAGATCAACACGTTGAAATTAAAGAAATTGATGAATTTCTTCAGGAGTAGGAAGGTCGGTATGATATGGTCCCTCGTTCTCTTAGAAGAATGCAAGAGATGAGAGATCCCATTCATTTGTGAAGATGGCTTGACCATTGTATGAAATTTTGAGAATTTGACCAAACTGTGCGAGTGAGAGAGTGATGAATTCGTTTTGAATCATGAAGGAAATTAGGATGAAACCGGAGTCATCTCTTTGAAGAGTGACTTGACTATAAAAGTCTAGGATAAAACGAGGAACAATTGGCTCATTGATTTCGTAGAGACAATTGAGACGTACGTTGGAAAAGCAACGATCGATGTGATTAGATGTGTAGTAAAGTTGATCAACAACTCCACCCTCATGAATGCATCGATCTTTGATAGGTTTGTAGAAGTTTGCGATAGTGGGAGAAATACTAGGTGCTTGAGATACTTTGGGAATGTAAGAGCGGGTAATAAGAAGGTATCACCAACCTGTTGCTCGGGATGTTTATCACCTAACAATAACAACAACAAAATAAAATTATTACTATAATAGAGATAAAAAAGAAATGATGTTAAAACAACATATGTGGAACAAAAATTACTTCGACTCTAAAAATAAAAACCTAAGAAGTAATCCAAATGTTCCTTAATTTATTTTTGACTCAATCTAGAGTGTCGAAAATATATATTAATTATATATTTCGACACCTAGTATTTTCTGTCAAGTGGTCTCGATGCTAAATACAAAGTTAGAGTAGGAAATTATTTTGATCTTTAGACTAACATTATAGGGAGATAATCACAAAACGCTCCTTTTAGTAAACATAAGAACTTTGACTGAAGGCTCGCGACGAAAAGATATACATTAAGTTGTATATTTCGCCGACTAAAGTGAGTTCATTTCTTGTGACTTAACAAAAATGAAATAAAGTTTATTTTGACTCAAGACTTATAATTTGAAATGTTAAACCAAACGCCCCCTTATTTTAGGAATTTTATTTGATACATCAATATATATATATATGAATTATATATCTTGATGACTAAAACAAGTTCGTTATGTGTCTATACATGTAACAAAAATGTAGTGATGGTCATTTCGACTCTAAACAATGATCCTATGATATTAACCAAACACCCATTTATTTTTATAAAATTTCATCCATTGATTCGAAAAAATATATATTGAGTCATGTATGATTTGATATCAATATATGATTATTTTTAGCATGTTTTTGGCATGAATCAACAATGTACGAGTTCTTGTTTGAAATTTTCTAGTATAAAAATTTTCGAAAATGTATGTATATTCGAACCCAAGAAAAAATTTAGTGATTTAAATCCCTGTTGAAAAATTTCAAAATTTCCTATTACTACGGAGGAATCCTTATAGTTATGATTTCTACACCAATTCACAAAAAAAATATTAAAAGACACAAAGATTGTTGAAAAATACCAATTTTGATTTAGCTAATAAAGGATGAAATCAAATAAGAAAAGTATGGAAAAACTTACAATAGGTGTTGTTAATCAAGTTGTTGGTGTTTGCCCCTTGCGAATTTTGATCGATTAGGTGTTTGGAGGTTTGAATTTTGATGGTTTGGGGTGTCTGTTTTCGTCACAGTAGCAGTAGGGAGAGAGGAAGAATGAAAATGGAGTGTTTGGTAATCAATTTTGCAGAAAGGAAGGGTGTTTGGCGAATTACAAAGGCCGCCCCCTGAAAGATAAAGGGACCGCCCCTTTATACATAGCTGGTCCCCTTAGTGATAAGGGGGCCGCCTATGACGACCAAGTTTTTCTTGGTTTTTGATTTTGACTAGTTTTGTCAATATACAATTATCAAAATACGTCGGGAGCTACTAGTAATATTATTTTAGATAATAACGTCGAGAATAAAAAGAAAATACTTAACACATTTAATTAACTTTTCGTTTAATTAAATAGGCTTAAATAATTTCCAATGAAATAATTAAGTTGTCATGATTTTTAGATCGAGAGGCTGTTTAGAGATGATTGATGAATTTTAATTGACATTTTAATTAACCTTTCGTTAATTAAAAATACTTTGATTACTTCGGATGAGATAATCAAGTTGCCAAGCCGAGAGAAGATTGAACAAGGATTTAGTGACGTTTTCAACAAACTTCTTGTTAATTGAATGGATTAATTACTTTGGATGAAACAATTAATTGTCATGATTTAGAGTGTTTGTGAGCGAGAGAGATGATAAATACGTGACGATAAATTAATAGAATGGAGTTAAGGCTCGATAAGACGGTTCCGATAGACGTAGTTGATTGTAGACGTGTAGTCGAGGTGGACGTCGTAGTCGAAGGGAGTTTGTTTGATCCATAGTGTTTTGATGTCATGCCTTTTCGGCGTAAGATGTAAAACTAATCCTACTTCTATGTTAATTATTACCCACTAACTCACTTTTCTTCATCTACGTGAGTTCGCTACAAGTGGAATTAGAAGGATATCCATTTATAGTTGGTTACGTTAGAGAAGCCCTAATTCAATATGTGAGAAGTAGAGTTCATAATGAACAAATTTTTCATAATTCTAGAAAACCAAAAAATGGCATTTCTGGTCACTACACTATTCTCTCAAGCTTAACTTTACTCTATTAACTATAACCTTTTAGTTTAGCAAGCATAATATCACATAGTCATTTAACACTTTGCACATAATCTATATGTCATTGTATTGGGAAAAAGAAAGCGTACTTTGTACTGCATGTGTTTTCTTCAAACATCTTCAAGTGAGCATGCCTTTGAAAGAGAAATCTTTTGGTAATCATGTCATATAGTTTTAAGAATGAATACACTCATCGGATTCAAAACAGTGTTCAGGAACAACTCAAATTAAATGTATGTAATGACTCAACCACTGGTCCCAATGTCTCATGGTCCTAAATTTTTAGTTCTGGAAATATTTTGCATCATAGGTTTGCATTTAATTTCGGATACATATAGGATGGACATATTCCCCACGGAGAGAAGTTTGGTTGTTGTGAATAATTCCACATTGAATGATTATTATTAGGGTAATTTTGTCTACCTTGATCTCTCCTAGGTTGTGGTGTTTTAGACCGAGGTTGAGGGTTATTAGTTCTTTTCGGAGGAGGAGTTTTAGATCTCATTTTAGGTTTAGTAAATCCAACTCCGGGTTTTAAAGAGGGTTTATAAAAACGTTTTACTTCATCATCGCTTGCAATGGGAATTTTAGTATTGTTTATAAGCATAAATTTTGGTCTTGGGCTTGAGTTTAATTCTACTAATTTTTCTTTAGACTCAACCTCTTGTGACTTTACAAAATTTACTTGTTTAGTCTCACTAGTTGATCCTTTGGTAAAATTAAATCCTAGACCGGATTTATCTCCGGATGGTTTTTGAAGATTTAATATTTTCTTAAGTGAGTGACTACTATTATTAAATTGATTAAGCTTGGAAATTTCTTCCTTAAGCTTTTCATTTTCAATCCTAAGGTCTTGACATATTTTACATTCTTCATTTGCCTCCTTACCCTTTTCTATTCTAGATAATTTATTTTTTAGTTCTAGTACTTCATTTTCTAATTGATTTTTGATTAGCTTTAGTGATTTATTTTTAGCCATGACTTTTAGACCTATTTTGCATAATTGATTATATTCACTATCTAAGTCTTTTTTATCTAATGATGATAGGTCGTCACTAAAGTATTCGGTTTCGAAAGATACCTCATTGGATGCTTTGGCCATAAGACATTTTTCATCTCTAGTTCTTTTTCTTCTCATTCTTCGTCGCCGAATCACTCATGATCTCGACGTAGGCCTTTTTGATACTGGTTTCTGATAGTGTGGGGCCATTCTCGATTGAGATGATTTGGATTCTCCAACATTTGAAGCATTTTCTTTCTCTTTAGTCATTCTTATCATCTTTATTTCTTGGGATGGACCTTTTTTCAATTCGTGTGGTTTTTCTTATTAAATTTCCTCGTCTTTTGAAGAATTTCTGAATTTTTTTTCTTTACGCCATGGCGTATTCTTCGTCTTCACTTTCGGAGGTTGAGCTATCATCATCACTAGATTCCTTTTTAGCCTTCAACGCAAGAGATCTACTTTCTTCTCTTTTGTCTTTGACTATTTCGGAATCTTTCTTAATTATTACTTCATAAACTTTCAAGTTTCCAATAAGTTCGTCAAGTGATAATGATGTCAAATCTTTCGACTCTTTAATAGCCGTAACCTTTGCGCGATCCGTTTTATGATGAAGTGGCCCGGAGGCAATGTCCTAACATAGTTCTTGCTAGAAAAACCTTCTTCAAATGTTTTTAGACTAGTAATAATAGTATTAAATCTATCAAAAGCATTATCTACCGATTCTTCTTCTAGAATCGTAAATTGTTCATATTGTTGAACAAGAAGATCTATTTTGTTATCTTTAACTTGACTATTACCTTAGTGTGTGATTAATAAAGTATCCCAAATTTATTTTGCGGTTTTACACATAAAAAGTCTTTCGTATTCTTTATGTGGCAAAGCGTTACAAATTACCATTTTAGCTTCATTATTTTTAGCAAGTTTCTTTAAGATCGTTCGTTTTTTTATCAAATGTTACAATATTTTTCCTTTTTAGTTTCCGGGTTATTTTAAATAGGTGGATAATCACCATAGGTAATAACATGTAAGCTCTAGATCTTTTGATTAACATAAGTTTCGTATCTATTTGTTCAATAAAATAATCCATCACTTTCAAATAGTGGTAGTCTTTGCATAGATTGCCCTTCTAAATATTTTTCGATTCCATAGATCGATTAAAGTTTTAAAATACAATTTATTTTAAAAATATTGTTTGACGTGGCTCCTGATACCAATTGTGAAAAACTAGATGGGGGGTTGAATAGTTTATCGCTTTTTAATTTAATGTATAGTTTGTTTTTAAAAACTTAGATTCGCTTTTTGTGATCCTCAATATGTGACAATAGGAACAATCCGAATATAGTAAATTAATGATATAAAAGAATATTAATTATGGTTATAATAATAGTGATAATAATAATAGTAATAGTTGTTGTTTATCAAAAATGTTTAAAAAGCATATTGAGTTTTTGTTAAATATAAAAACTTTAAAATTGATAACAAAATTGAAGATTTTACACTTAAATGCATAAAATTATGTGGAAAATTAGAAGGTGGGTTGAATAGTTTACCGCTTTTTAAATTAATGTGCAGTTTGTTTATAAAACTTAGATTCGACTTTATGTGATCTCAATATGTGCACAATATGAACAATACAAATAAGTAGTAAATATATGAATGGACAAGTGATAAGAGTTAAAAAAAAATCAAAACACAACACTAGGATTATTTAGTTGGTTCGGTAACGAAGCACCTCTTCGCCCTACTCAACTCTGGGCACCAACTCGAGAGTTCTTATATTATGTCAACAAACTCCCTTTAGCGGTGAAAACCAGTACACAACTAAGCTTACACCCCGAATTTATGACACTAGCCATTTGTCGGTTCTATACTAGCTAGTAACTAAATCTAACACAACTTTTGTATTTTGAGGACTAAAATACTAACCGCACTACTTCACAACAATTCACTACTTCACTTCACTACACACCTTCTCTTCACTTCACTACTTCACTACGCTTCACTACTCATCACTACTCTTCACAACTTCACTACGCTTCACAACTTTACTACACCTAGACACTACTATGATCACACCGATCTAGCACTACTTTACAAATATCACTACGATCAAACAATACTTACAATGATCACCACAATCTAACTCTCATACACAACTACAATACACACCTTCACAATATACACAAATGATTTACAAACTATAGCACAACTTCACAACAACACCAACTAAACTATAACACTTTTTGACTTGATGATAAGAAGTATTCTTCTCTTGCACTTAAAGAAATTAAGCTTGGATCACTTGGAAACAAAAGCTTAAGATTAAATGATCAAAAGATTATAGAAGATGTGTAGACTGATTTTAGACAGAAGAGAATGAGTATAAAAGGTGAGAAAATCAGTGGGGAACAGTCTAGTATTTATAGGCAAACTGGGGAGCCTTTTTGTCTGGCCGGTCCCCTTAATTAGGGTGTCGGCCCCCTTAAAATTAAGGGGACAACCCGTGTATTTAAGGGGTCCGACCAGGCCAGGACGCTCCCCTTTTTTGTCTTTTCTAGAGGAGGTGTTTTCTGAAACATTTCTAGCCGTTTTTAGGTAGAAAATTTGAATTCAAAATATTTATTTTGAATAAAACATTTCTTTTAAATCTAAAAAATTTTTTGTAAAAGTTATTATAAATGTTTGTGACTTTTTTATAAAAAATTGATGAGGTTAATATATAAATTTCATTTTGATTCATAAAATGCTGTTTTACAGTTTTTTTATTCATACCTTTAAGCTGATTTATTTGTCGAATGGAAATTTACTACTAAATTACGTGTGTTCGATTTTATTTTTCATTAATCGTTTTTACATTTTGTGTTTTCAAAACGTAAGAGGTCGAAAAATTTTAATTGCGTTTTTATGGCAATATTTCTATAACTAATCTGGTATAAAGTTAGGTTTTGATTTGTTATCTAGCAATGATTTCGCGCGTTGCTGCGGGGCGGCACAAAGTGGTATGAAGGTAGTTGTGTATTGGGTTATGAAGTTTTTGGTTGGGAGATGTGTGGGTGAGGGTTGGTGGTGTGGTTAGTAGTGGGGATTGTATGAAGATGGTGGATGTGATGTTGGTTGGCTGTCTGTTGTGTTTGATTAAGAGATATTGATGAATTTTACTTTTTGATGAGGGGTGTGTGTTTGTATTATTGGTGGTTATAGGATTGGGAGCTGGGAATGGGTGGTTGTGTGGTTATGGGGTGTGGATGGGATTTGGGATTGGTTTACTTAGTTTAATCACGTTTTGGTGAAGTTGATGGGTAGTATGGTTGTGGCGGGATTTCAATCTTGATTTTTGCATGGTGAAAGTGGTTCCTGAATGTTGGTTATATTGTATAGTTATTTGCTATATTTTTATATGGGAACTTGGGTAGCACATCCCAAATGATAGGTTTTGACTAATGTAAATGTGGATTGTCGAATGGTCGTTTTGAACTGGATAGTGGCGGGTGGAGTTTAATTTTTCTACTTACTTGATTTTTTCTGTGTCATTTATTTTATTTTTAGCGTACACATCTGACGATTAATTAGGAACAATCGAGAACTTGTGGTACCACTCTATTCGAACATATCTATTAATTAGATTCTCTCCATTCTTACTTACAATTATTCGCAAATAATATACTATGCAAAACCTCTCACATTTCCATTTAGCATTCTACAATTAATTTTTACCCATTTATTGAAATATTAGTTTCCCCAATTTAGTGTCATTGAACTATTCATAATTAATTTTCGCGCGTTGTTGCAGGGCGTTAAATTTATTTATTATTTTTTTTGGCGCGTTTTTTTATGTTTATTAGTGTAAGTTTATTTTTTCCTGCACGTTTACTGCGGATTGCGTATAATTTTTCTGCTTGATGCGTTGCGTGTCATTAATTCTTTTTTTTTTCCTTTAATTTTGTGCGAGTTTATTTTGTCGGTCTCATATTTAATAGTGCGGGTTTACTTTTTCAGTATCGTGTTTAGTAGTTTTTTTTATGGTTTTACGCGTTGTTGTGTGGCGTTAAAATTTTATTTTTTTATTATTTTATTATTATTTTTTTTTTTTGCGAATTTATTTTTTTGGTCTCATGGTGTAAATTGACACTGTTTAAGTCAATTCGGAAATGTTACCGCGGGTATTTTTTTATCTGAATGCGTCGGTACTTTTGTAACATTTGTTTCCTCCTTATTTTGTGCCAACAAATTAAAAAAAAAAAAAAACTAATTGGGCCGGCCCAAATTTTTGAGCTAAATTTTTTAGGCTTTTTTTGCCCCAGCACTGTAGCACTGTAGCTACATTGCTTAAAATAAATAGTAAGTCAACCATTCTCAAATGATTATATATATAATTCGTGTTCTTAGTCACATATCATGTCACACCACCAGGCTGGTATGAAACATTTGTGTAAGGC
>BQNB010192080.1:0-11643 GCA_026074375.1 Tanacetum coccineum
GTTTAGTTAAATTTCAAGTTAATTTATCAAGAATATAGCCATTGTTATTCATATTATAACTATCAATGTTTTAAAACATGGTTTGGCCCGGTCGATTGAACTGTAAACGGTCCAAAAGCCGGTTTTAAGCGAAAAATCCGATTAAACCGTTTCCTGGTGGCTCGCTCGGATCAATTAGAAAACCGTTTTTTAAATCATTGATAACTATTATTATTATTAATTTTATTACATATGCAAATATGATCATAAAAATGATTATTATATTCTAGCTTTTGGCGGAGACATGTCCTTGCAAAAATCTTTACCACGTCACCACATAGATTTAATTGCGGTTAACTAAAAATTAAACACGGTCAACATTTTGGTTATTTATGTGGATACCTCTACGGGAAGCTATGAATATTGGTTTTAAGGCTTATCATGCGGATGATTTTGTTTGATATACTTATGGAGGAGGTTATTTATGTGCTTGGGTTGTTGAGATGAACGCTGCTAGGAAGTCTATGGAGATTGTTGCGGTTGTTATTTATTTTATTTTCAATGGAGACTGTTAAGAGTTCGTCTACGACAAAGATGATTGGAAGTTCTATGACGGATAAGACGCTTGGGTATCTAATTACCGGAGCAAATGCTGAATTCGTATCATTATGATATCCGTATAGCTTATTGTTTGGAAGTAATTGTTTCTACTTTATTTGTTAGTCATAAGAATAGCCTGTCATTCTTATGTTGTGGTTAGGTTAATAGCTTGTTGAAGCTTGTGAGTGTCTTGATGGAATGAGATGAGGGACTTCACCCTCATCCTTTGTACTTAAACGATTTTTTGGTGTGATCTATTTACCGGAGAAACCCTTTACCCAAAAAAAACATTTTGGTTAATGGAATCGGTCAGGACATGTCTTCGCCAAAATCTTTGCGAGAAAAATGAGGGGGAAAGTATTAGCTATTTGAGGGGTGGGGAAAAGTCAAAGAACGACCATAGGGTCGGCGAGGACATCTCCTCGCCAAATATTTTGGTCAAAATTTAAACATGACTTAGCCACGATCAATGGCTATAACTTAGTATTTTGTCATTTAGCGGGTTTTAACGAGGACACTCATGTACTCACCAAAACCTTCGTCGCTCGTTCACCTTTTTGTAGCGACTTATTATTGTAAAATCATATATATTTTAAGATTTTATGTGTAAATGCTTTATATTTCAAAATGTATTTTAGGTAATTTGACTAAGTATAAGACTTACTTATGTTTCAAATCTTGTTTCAATTTGTTTGTGCTTACAAAGACTTATAACTTATTAAAACGCATGTAAACTTGTGTGACAAATGAAAAAGATAACTTATTTTAAAAGTTAAAGCCTGTATTGTTGGAATTTAAATAACTGTTAATCATTAACAACCACGAGTGCGCAGCGGATATGGATCAAGTAAGGTGCATATGATTAACACACAATAAATAAACATAAAGAAATCATACCTCTTGAAGATTCAAATGCTAATGAAACAAAGTGGTTAAGATACCACCTCTACGGCACACAATACGTCAAACAAGCACGTCACGATGCTAGTCGTTGCTTCACGAAAACATCACCTCGAAACAACAAGTGTTTTGTTCCTAGTTGCTAGAACTTAAATCAAGTGAATATAACAAAGTATATTCGTTTGATAAAAAGAGAATAACAAAGATGTATAATCATTGTTTTCCAACTATGTAATTCAAACAAGTCAAAACCATTTAACGGGTTGAGAATTAATGATTTGTTGGATTGGTGGAAGAAAGAAAAAGGAACCGAATTGGTTTTTGGAGGATAAAAGTCGTATGGTATTTTTTTATTATTTGTGTGGGACGAGATTTGAATAAGGAATGAGGTGTTTATATTGACATCAATCCTTGTTGTAAATTAAACTCTAAAACCTTGAGACTAAACTTTAAGTCTTATGTGATCACCAACTCTTTCCATCTTATCCTTAACTCTCATCACTTATCAATATTATTTGCACACAAATCCCTTTTTGTGAATCCTCCACAAATTGCCACAATTTGGGAGGAGGACATAGGGTTTCCATATTTGACATTTTAAAGCCCTTCTCTTTTTATTTAATTCAGGATATATATAATTAGTTAAGGATCACTGGATCTAACGACCGTTTTTTCAAATGCTATTTCGTTGAATCATAGTTTATTATTTTTAGATTTTATAACATGTATATATTTATTAATTACATAATAAAACCGTACTCTTTCGTGTCTTTCGTGTGTTTGACCCCAATATGATCACATCATTTCGTTTCGTATAGTGGCTAATCCAACTACATAATCCAACAGCTCCAAGTGGGAGTTGGAGTGCAGACAACCCCCATATACTATAACAACGGAAATATCTAAGCAACACTCACATTCGTTGTTTTATAACTAGAAATGTCTGAGATAAGTTTCAAATAACATTCTCAGTAGCATGGTTATGTATTCTCATTGCGGGGGGGACTATAATCATCCCTTTGTTCAGATACTGTTAAACCATGGATTGGATATACTATTCCATATATTTTAACCTTTTAAGATTATCGTTATTGTACTTAATAAAGATTTACATATGTAATCAAGAATCATCTTGAACTACCCTCTTTGGTCACGGGGTCCACGAAATTATCTGATTAATTTCTAGAGAGCGACAAATGGTTCATATTGCACATCAAGTGAGGAACAAATTCTTGGGTGAATACAAGTGTTGTGAATGTGCTTCAATCACTTCTAATTATTGACTTTCAGTAGAAAACTACATTTTTCAGGTTAGACAGTTGATCTTAGAATTAAAATGTGATATCCATAACTTTCAGTACTTGTCTTGTATTCTAAAAGTCTAAGGTTGACTTAACTAACCATGTTTTCTTTATTTTACTCTTTGACTAAGGATCCAAAAGTAAATTTTCAACTGGTTTGGGTGTCCAACTTTGCATATCCCTTGTGAATAACATAATGAGTTTGGCATGGTAACAATCCAGATATTCAAAGAATATAACCAAACTCTCACTTTGTCTTTTTGTTACAATTCTCCATATTGTTAACCGAAAAGGGACTATATTTTGAATGATTAAATTCTTTCTGATTATATCATGCAAATATATGATAACAATAATTATATGTATGAATGACAAATACCCCGTATCTTCATTCATTAGAAAGTAAAAATTGTCTTACATCCCAATTATCCTAATATTAAATGTTATGCATGTAATCTAAAATTAGCAAGTTGAAGTCCAATGTATCCAACATTCTCAACTTTTCTTTACAAGACAGCTAAATAGTTATCTGAGTAAACTTTCCGAATACTTGTTTCAAATTCACAAATTGTGAAGAACTTGAATGCTATGATGAGTGTCGTATGTATATTTGCATACTATTGCAAGAATCATAGTATGGAAATGTGACAATACCTTTTATGGAGTATTTAATGTCAACAACATACCTATCTCAGACAGTCATCTTTACAGTTTCTTAAAATGTAAAGTATCCTCATTCTTTAATGTGTATTGCAACTATGCTCTAAGATGAGCATATCTAGTTAGTAGATTTATCATAAATGATAAAATCCCACTTAAACTAGAATTGATTATTCTCTAGCATCAGTGTACACAAACAACGCTATGCCTTGTATAATTCATAAACATTAGTTTTTAACAGTCATCTAAATCACTCTCAATTAGATACTGTTGTTATCAGTCATCTAAACACTCTCAATTAGATACTATTGTTGTTAGCTCATCTTGCTCTTGTGCAAAAGTAACAACCAGTCACATACACAATATAATATATACATGATGAGTCCTTCGCTAAAACACAAGGTTTCCATCCATGTATTAAATTATCTCAAGTGAAATATATCATTCAAGACTTGCTTCAATGATGTATTGCATTGTGTTGGACTTAATTTCCGCATATGTTTATTACAATAAACATTCATTCCAACGTTTTATTTCCTAAATTCTCAAGTGAAGTTCCATTACAATCTTAAGGTTTAACATCTAGCTTAGATGGAATGATGCCTTCAATATGTTACATAACATATGAATTTTAAGGAAAAACACAGTGCTCCCACTTGATGTCAGGTATACTCAGGAGTTATCTTAATTTAATCAAAAATCATATTGTGATTAAACTTAAGATCTCAGCTCCTAGATGCATGATCCAATCCACACTTGGATTCTATTATCTTGTATACTTTATAAAGAATATTTTGAACTCGTAACCCTTTTTGATTACACACCGTCCTCGCAAAGATAATCATAAAGGAAAGAGTCATAAAACTTTAATCGCCATATTCCAAAAAATAGACTCATAACCCTTTTGATTACACATCGTCCTCGCACAGGTAATCATTCAGGAAAGAGTTATGATCCTTAATTTGCGATATGTGAGATTCAAGAAAATCTGTATGACAATTAGTTATCTTTATATAATTAATGCGTGTAGAAAAGAAAGATTTAATCATAGTCAATTGCTTGAGTAAGATTAAAAACTCTTGTCATCAGTCAGGCATTAATATGTATACATTTTTGTCCTTATGAGCCTTTCTTCAAAAGAAACTCATTCTAACCTCACATTTAACTGTTTGGTGAAAGATCAATCAAGCTCAAACATTAATTGTCTTTTAAGGACTGCATCTTATCATTCATATTTTAAGATATTTATCAGATCCAAGATGTGATAATTCATCTTATTAGTTGACAGGTTTATTATGGCCCTCTAACTTATATTCCTCAGCATTGATATAAAAATATCACTCCATTGATGAGGCATCCTTACGGATTTATGAATGAGAGTTACATTATACTTTGGTTTGACATTTTCATGTTTTAACCTTAGTATGACATCAGCAAGTGAATTCAGAAGGTTATGTATTTTGTTCTTGAATATCTTCAAGATCTATAGATGCTCCCACTTACTTTTGTAAGAAGAGATATTTCTCTAAACACTAAGTATTTAAGCAACAATAAACTGTTCTTAATTGGGACAACAAAATACATTTTACAGTTCTCATCTCTAGCTTGTTAATAATATGCTTCATAAGATATTAACAAATTTCAGAACTTTAATCAAGACATAATGGGATTCATCCCAATCCATAAACAGATAATGTCTTGAATACCTTCTAGGTTGGAACTATATTGAGTGTATCCATGACACACGCAAATTTCTAACCTTGATCGATTTTTGAGGTAGAGCAATTAAAGTTATCAGAAATCAAACAATACGAATATAGTTTGTTTCAACACATTAGATATACCATGATAGTGTGGTATTCTATGAGCATTGGAATTGTGAGACTCCATCAGAATTCCTTAGATAACTTAATTCTCTATGGATCAAATACTTGTCAATTGGGTCGAGCCAAATTGAATACACAGTATTTTACAACCAAGTGCATGCTTTAATGTATATTTCTTGAATAAGTACATTAACTCCATGTTCATGTGTTCACAAGAAGACAAAACAGTTCAAGAATTCTTTGATCATGTGTTTACAAGAAAACAAAACATGTCAAATACATTATATGTCGTTGAATCATTCAAGGACCTTATGTTTATGTGTTAACAAGAAGACATAACAATGTTACTACATACTTTATGTTATAAGTCATTGATTAATTCAAGGACTTTATAATTACGTCTTAACAAGTAAACATAATTATACTAACTAAAGTAATCATGAACGCAAACTCTTGAGTTCAATGGTAATTTCAAGTTAATTTCATACTTCATAATCATGATTATATAATTAACCATAATTATTTTGACTAAATCATATAGTCAATTAGTTGAAGTATCTTTAGATTATATCTTGACTTTTAAATGTAATAGGGCAACAAACATCATGTGTGTTTAAGTCCTAGTAGATTTATTAGCTTTCTTACCTTGCGGTCAAGAGAAACCAATTAATCATATTGTTATATGTTGTTCCTTGCACACACTTAGGATTTCTCCCACTTGTGTACGGGACAACATTACCTAAAGTAGACAAACCATACGACAAGCGCTCGAATGTATAAACAATATGATAGTGTCATAGATAGTACAAGTAGATTTCAAACCATAATGTTGAATAAGGAATCGTGGATTTTTATTCTATGGATAACGTTTCAGGAAAGCAACAAGTAGTTATCCTATAAAATAAAATGCAATTTTCCTTTAAACAATGGTTGTTCATATTCGGAAAGTAATATATTATTTCAAAGCAAGCTAGAAATAATATGGGCAACTCACAAGGAAATTAATCTTGTAGCTCCCACTGAATTTGACAACATTACATGAATGTCATTTCAGTTATAAAACGCAAAGCTCCCACTCGATTTGTCAACATTGTAAGTGTTACATCACCAGTAGAAAGCAAATAGCGATTTATTTACTTTCCTACTCTCTTAGAATGCCTACAAGTAGCAATGTACTTAGGTATTATACAGAGTATATGAAGTTCTACTTAGGTAGATGAGGGACTAGCCATCATGTATTAATTAACTTGAATATTTAGCATGCATTTCCTCCTGAATCTGTCTATCTAACCACAAGGGTGTCTTGCACTATAAAGAATGAATTGAGTCCAAGAAAAAATACCTACAATACCAGCTAGCATTTTTTTTACTCGTTGCGGAACTCATACATCGTGACAAGTGCAAGATGTCATTATTTGGTAGCTATAGACACAATGTTCTCTAGTTACACAAATATTTTATCTTTCAAAGATTTCAGAACCAAAAAAGGTAATGAAAAATTGAAAGTGAGTTTAAATATAATTGAGGAAAAAACTTCAATTATAACCCTATCTTATTCTTGTCAACCAATGAGAAGAGATAGGAGTAAGTCTCACTCTTTCTTACCAGGAAAGGAGACTATGTTTGTCTTTTAAGAAAAACAAACTCACTTTTACGAATTATGTTGCAATAACACAATAGAACATAGAAAGTTCAATTTTAGTATTTTAGATAATTAAATTCTTAAAAGAATTAACAATTCAATTAATTACTAATACGACTAAAATCCAACTTGACCTCCCACTTATTACTAGAGGTCTGACCAGTGTATAAAAAATAGGGCAAGAGGTAAGCGACGAGCGTTAATTACATTGTTAATGCAACTCTTAGATTTATGAGACTTATGACATTAGTAACTCATATAGTAATGTCAAATGCATATTTCGTCTCATCTTATGCCTCGGGTCCGAGGTCTGACCAGGTAACTCGATTTAAGTCGACCAAAAGAGAACGTGCAAAAATTGACAAAGGTCTGACCAATGGAAAAAATTCGCCATGGGTTGGAAAGGCCCTGAGGTCTGACCAGAGAAGACAATCCAAATGCACGTGTTCTTCATTTGGGTGGCATAGACTTAAAATTTCATATAGGGGTATACACATAAATGTGACAAAATCGTGTACAAGAAGCATGCAAAACAACTTGTAGCACAAAGTTAAGAAAACATTTTGTTAACCTTTTTGGTATAGACATCATTTTGTCAAATGTTCTTGGTAGCTCCATTTTGGACGCACAAAGAAGCAGAGAAACAGGTCAGCGCGAAGCTTATTAAAAACCTGACTTCTTTTGGGGAGCGTACTTAACCTCGCCTTAAATTTCTCTAATAGTTTGTCCAACAATGGGTGAGCCGTATTTCCAATTGACTAATGATGCTATTATATGTTAAGAAACCCTTTGTTAACATTAGTTTTTATTAGTTGCCAATATGGTGGAAAGAATTACAAATTGATCAAACCCTATATTGTAATCCTACATGCATCCGAAGACACAAGTAATTTCAATAATTCCCTCATATGCCGAAGCATGTAGTGTGGCGGGATAAGATTAAAGATCAATTCAACCCCACACTGCGCACATAAAAACTAAAATTACATAAGAAATCAATTTTCATAGTTTAATGTTCGTATTAAATTTGTCCAAAAACTCCGGTTTCGCAAATAACACATAACTAGTCATAATGAGTATAATTACGTGTGTAATATTAGACATGTTTCAATCCAAATTTCTTTATAAGTATAAATATGTTTTTTTAAGAGTTTCATAAAGTCTATTTGCAAATATTGAGCATCACATGACATATCATATATAAGCAATTATAACAGACAAAAAATTGGAGTAGAATTGAAGACAAACTCTTATATTGAAAGCAGTAATCATATAATGTCTCGAGTTCCCAAAAGAGTCTTCTCCAACTGGAGAACCAAAAGACTCTCACTAGGTTTTCTGCTAAAGTACCTAGATCGTCACATTCATCATATAGCATGATTGCGTGAGTCTTAAGGCCGAGACAAAACAAGAATAGAATAACATGACAGCTTAATTAACATTCAATCTTAATCCATTCTCCTTTTTATCAAGTAACAATTACAATTGATTTTAGGTGTTTATTCATTATTTATGGCAATGATTGCATATCACTGCCATAATTTTCTAATAAAACAATAAATAAATCAGATTTCATGCAGCCCTAGCGTGTTTAATTATGTGTGTAACCCATAAAAACACCAAACGAGTTGACTCGTGATGTCACTGTTGGAATTTAAATAACTGTTAACTATTAACAACTACGAGTGCACAACGGATATGGATCAAGTAAGGTGCATATGATTAACACACAATAAATAAACATAAAGATATCATACCTCTTGAAGAATCAAATGCTAATGAAACAAAGTGGTTAAGATACCACCTCTACGGTTGCTCACACAACACGTCACAATGCTAGTCGTTGCTTCACGAAAACATCACCTCGAAACAACAAGTGTTTTGTTCCTAGTTACTAGAACTTAAATCAAGTGAATATAACAAAAGTATATTCGTTTGATAAAAAAAGAATAACAAAGATGTATAATCATTGTTTTTCAACTATGTAATTCAAACAAGTCAAAACCTTTAAGGGTTAGAGATACTGTTTGATTTGATTGGTGGAAGAAAGAAAAAGCAGCCGAATTGATTTTTGGAGGATAAAAGTCGTATGGTATTTTTTTTTTATTTGTGTAGGACGAGATTTGAATAAGGAATGAGGTGTTTATATAGAACCTCAATCCTAGTTGTAGATAAACTCTAAAACCTTGAAGATAAACTTCAAGTCTTAAGCTTATCACAACTCTTTCATCTTATCCTAAACACTCATCATTATCACTATAATTTGCACACAAATCTCTTTTTAGAATCCTCCAAAATCTGCCACATTTGAAAGGAGGATAAGGGTTTTCATATTCGACATTTTAAGCCCTTTTCTTTTTATTTATTTAACGGATATATAAAATTAGTTAAGCGTCCAACGAAAACTAACGACCGTTTAAATATATTTCGTGAAACATATTATATAATTAATAAATATATAACAAGTATATATATTAATTACATAATAAACATACTCTTCGTGTCTTACGTGTGTGCCCCTAATAAGCTCATACATTTCTAGTCGTATAGGTGCTAATCCAACTAACATATTCCAACAGATATCATATTACAGTATATCGGTAAGTTTAGTCTCAAGCTTTAGAACCAAATCTGGAAAGCCCACAGAAAATGGTTTATTCAGTGAATTGGGTTAGCTAGAGACTGAGTTACCAATACCTAAACATATTTAATTTACTAAAAAACATTTCTTTTTAACTAAAAAAATACTACAAAGGGTTATTCAAGGATTCAAAACGAAATAGGTATATGTTGCAAAATAATGGTCAAGATGAACCTTTACACCATACATGTTTAAGATACAAGTCCTTCACGCTATTTGCAGTCAATTTATGTCTACAAAATCACCAAATAACCTTCCATCCAATTAACTATAAAATAAAATCTCTTTCAAACTTCTATTCACTATTACAAAAAAAGGAGCTACACACATTTGTCTCTCGTATAAAAACATGACCGGTACATCTAACTCCTTCGGTAGTGGCTCAAGGGTAAGGAAAGTAAAGCTAGGGCTTTAGGCCCCTAATTTTTTAAGACCCAGATTTTCTAAAACCTTGTATATATTTAAAGTGAGTCACGTGCTTTTATGCTGTCATCTTTAAGGATCCAACTATTAGAAGCCCAAATTCACTGATAAATGTTAAATAATTAAAATTTTAGCCCTCTTATGTTTCTACTTTTCATTTTTCAACCTTACGTGCTGTAGAAATTTAAGCCCATATACACCAAGCATATACAAAACTAATTTTTGCAAGAAAAATAAGTAAATGTTAAATTAAGCCCTATGATAACAAGCATTAAACCATTTACATTAATGAATCGACGTTTATTTTTCACACCCATAAATATATTTCAATCTCTAGCTTTCTCTCATCTACTTACGTATGATTCTTCAATAAAAAAGTTGCTTTAGTTTTAACTAAAAAAATTGGTAAAACAACGAATTGAAAGAAAAAACGAGTTATTTGTAGAAATAGAAAAAATATGATGACGTTGGCATGAAAATATAAAAACCGTTGAAGGGGCTTTAGATATTAAATTTGACAAATTTAGATTGTATGAATGTATCTTTAGTTTATTATTTAGTATTCAGAATTTGAAATTCCTATAAGATAAGAAGCTAAAAAAGTAGTTCTATTAACCTTAAAAGTTTTTTAACCCATATAATAAAATTTGTTTGGATATTAACATTATATATTTATTTTATAAACAAAGATTTTTGAGAGTACTTATATATGTGAAAATTACTATATCAATTGATATACTCAGTTAAATTATAAATCGAAGCTCTTTTAGTAATACTTAAATGGCGTATAGAATAACGTTAACCATTTCGATTACAGTTTTTTCATGAGAAATTTTAAAACAAAAGTTAATTTAAAGTTATCTATGATCGAAAGTGTCACCAAAAGATTAGATTATTGGCTCATTTATCAATTAAAAATAAAATATTATAATATATTGATTTCAAGAGACTAATTAATGATTTCACATAAAATAATTAAAAAAAGTAAGTTTTATATATCCATTTTCGAAAAATAACTTTGATAAAAAGGCTCAATTATAAAGCTTTGCTTTAGGCCTCCGAGAAGATTGAGCCGTCCCTGAACTCCTCGAGAAGCTTATCGACACTATCTATGCTCGATCACAAAGAATATACTCGAACAAAGATCATGTTGGATTATGGTAGTCGAAAGCACGAATACGTTACGAATATAAGTGAGCCTATTGGGGGCACACACGTTAATACACGGAGAACACGTTTTATACTTCACGTTTTATATAATTCACAAGGACTATAAATGAACATCTCTCGAACCCAAGGGTGGCTGGTTTCCTAATGAGGATCAAGAGGGGGTGTTTGTTCGGCTTGGATAAAGAGCACAAAGAAAAAAGAAGTGTTGTGTTATAACTAGGAATTGATTTCCTAGTTGATACATACTAAGGTTTAATAAGTATATAAATACTTTTCACCCTAGTTCATTCGTGAGATCATTAAAACCTTAAAAACAACATTTGTTTTCTTTGTTCTTGGTTCCAGCAAATCGCAACAGAAAACTATCAAGTGTTTGTGTGGTTTTCGATTCTAGTTTTCCACCGTATTCGATTTAGCTTCAAGGTATAATCGACCCTCACTTGTTTTCTTCCTAGCTCGACATAACAAGTGTATGCATGTGGTGATTGTGGGTCGAAACAC
>BQNB010192082.1:0-11643 GCA_026074375.1 Tanacetum coccineum
CCGGTATAGTAATAAACCCTGGCGATGTAGGGATTTTGATACACAATCAAATTGGTCAAGAAACTAAATCAAAGTGAAACATGTACGTCTTTATGGGTATTTGTGACACCTTATTATAAAGATGACATTTTTTGAGTTGCAAATAAATAAGCATTGTGGCTCGAGAGGCTGGCGGTATTCATGTACAACCGGAAGAGTTAGAGTGGCTTGGCGTGGTATTATAGTTACAACAATATGTCAAAGTATCAAACGTTATTTCTTACTATCGAGAGGCGTCACCCTTCTGATAGATGCTTAATAAAACCCTATAACGATCTATATTATCTACTGATCATCTCCTATGGTAAAAATATATTTGCACGTGTGGTGTAGAAATATATTCTATATGTAATAACTGTCTACTTCATATTAGAATAATAAGAAGCTTTAATTGATGATTCATGTCTGGCGAAATTGTTGGAATTTGGTAGTCGGTTCCGCAAGTTATACGTTAGAAATACGTGAGCCTATTAGGGGCACACGCGTTAAACACATAGAGCATGTTTTACTTCACGATAATATTTAAGTAGTCATTATTTACCGTTAATTGTTTAACTAGTATAACGGATATTTAAAATAATAAACCGAGGGACTAAAACAAACAAAACCCAAACCCGAGGGATGCCTTTATTTGGCCAAATCCCATAAGGTTCCAGGAAGGGGTGTTTGTTCGGTTTTGGAGAAAGGAGGGGGAAAAAGGAAACTTAGTTTTCTTATTCTACAAGAATTGTGGTAGGGTTATGTGCCTATATAAACACATACCGCTCACCTCATTATTCATTCATTGATTCAAAAATCAAATCCCTAAACCCTAAATTGTTTCAGTGCTCTCCTCTCTCCCAAAAATCCCAACCGAACCCTAAATACCCTTTAAGGGATTTTTGGTTCTTTGTTTCCCTCAACCGAATTCAACAATGTTAGTGCAAATATTACGATATTTAATTTATACGATCTCTTTATGTTTTGGTGATGACAACATGTGACTTGTAATACATAACCTAAAGTGCGCAAGTTACTCGTAATCACAAATTATCAATGCATACATGCATCAACATCTCTCGACATCTCAAGTATGCATCAAGACAAACATTGGTTTACACCCGACGTAAATCACATAAGGTATGTACCAACTCGTAGGTTTGCTGAGTGTGTGACATGATTAGTCCGATCAAACGACACAACACTAAATTTTTCCAAATGGCATCAACTCGCGCGCGCTCACTCTTCTCACGCTAATATCTGTGTGTGTGTGGTGTAGTGTCAATAAATGTTAGCGTGGGGTGTTTATGCTAAAATAAATAAAAAACTTAAAATATGTTTTATTTAAATTCAATTTTGAATTCAGTTTTCCCCCCCCCCCAAAATTTGAATATTCAACTTTAGGCTAGTTAATTATAAACCTTCCTCATTAAAAGGACAAAATCAGGGGGGACGCGTCGTCCTCAGGGGGCGCCCCCTTAGTGCCTAGGGCGGCCCTCTATAGATATGGGGCCGCCGACGAGGGTTGCGAGTCTTGCCTTCCAAGGGGACCGTGGGTGTGCAGGCAATGATTTTAATAGATTGTCGGGGGCTCAGCGCGGGGGCTTGAGTTTTGGATTCAAAGCGGCGGGGATCTGTGGGGGATTTGGAGTGGGCGAGAGAGGTTTTATGAACACCAGGGAGCGGTGTATGAGCGGGATGCTCGTTATGTGGTGGGATTGATTGGTGGTGAATTGGGTGCCATACTGGTCGTGCCAGGGATCAGGAGGCACGCGGGTGCTAAGGGGAGAAGAGAAGAGAGAACTTTTTCGGTCCATCTTTCAATATCCGAAAGAAAGAGGTTAAAGTTTTAGTTTATTAGTAGTTTATTATGTAGGGTCTAGGGTTTTAGTTCAGTTTAGTGCATTTGTTAACATTTTTTTGTTACATATAGTTCGAAAAGATGTCCTGATATGGAAGGAAAAGGAAAGAAAAATAAAGAGTATAGTTCTTTCCAAATCTTTATTTAATAGTGTGTGTAGAGCCAATGAAATGATTTGTAATTATTTTGGATTGGGTTTTTTTATTGTGGGTTGTTAGTATTTTGGGCCGTATTAATATTTTTATTGTATTAATAAAGTAAAATACATTATGTAGTGGTAGATTGGGTTATAAGCTAAATTAAAAATTGAACTCGACATTTAACCTTAGTGACAAAAAAATAATGTACAAGCGGCGCAGGGTTTGCGACGCGGGTTTGGGGTTGTATCGTTGTTTGGTATATTAAACACAAGGTTTGTTATGTTGGGCCAATTTTATAAAACATACGGGTTTGGTTTTGTACCCGAAAGAAGTAAGAAGAAAAAAGAGAAAAGAGAAGACGAAAAATAAAAAAGAAAGGAACCTCTCACACTCGAACATCTTGCTTAGTATCAAAAAATAATGTATGCATTTGGTATATATAGACTCTTTCTCTGCGCGATAAAAAGGGAGCTTGTTGATTACTGAAGTAACTATCGAGTTGGTTACTCGGGGAGTAGAGTAAGTAAGTAGGGCGCAACAAAGGGGAGCTTCATGACCGCACACTATATTAATCATCATGTCGGTTTGCATTTTCTTTTACCTCTCTCTTTACTTATGTCTTTACATTGATTGCTTTACTATTACACATGCATTGTGCTTATGATTGTGTGAATTGTTGTCTATGTTGTGTTAGTAATGGTTGTGTAGCTCTTTGTAGTAAACATTGTAAGTGTGAATATATTGGTGGAATATGCACTAGTTATTGTAAATCCATTATCGACACTTCTCATATTATATCAAACTTGATTGGTGATTTGATACAAATGATCTAGTCCGAAAACCTCTTCTAGAGGCGGTCCTTTCAAATAGGGCGGCCCCCTGTTGTACTAGGTGGCCCCCATATATTTATGGACGCGACAATAGTCGATTTAATAATTGATAAGATTTAAAGTTTTTAAAAGGAAACGTATTCACCCCCTCTACGATTTCCACAATTGGTATCAGAGTCACGTCGCTCTAGTTTTCAAAACAAATGGTTTTTAAAATAGAGTATGATCCATGTATCAAATTACCCATCAACGGGGATTAAATATAAAAAGTGTTTTGTTGTTTGATTCGTACTAGTTTTGTTATTAAATATACTTCGTATACTAGCTTGAAGGAAAATTTTCTCAAAAGAACTTGGAAATGTCAACTTATGTTTGTCTAAGTCGTAAGAGTAGAAATGATGTCTAAAACATGAAATTTATGTGCTGGAACAACTTTTTCAAGTCTTATGTTCTACAGTTAAGTTACAAAATGATTTTGAACAAAAAAACATGTTTTGGGGTCACTGGTGGCGGTCCCATAAATGTTCGGGCGGCCCCCAAATATATCTGGGGGCCGTCACCTTTATGGGTGTCGCCTGTCTGTTTCGTCAGTTTTTGGCAAATTTCAAAAAATCATATAAAATCAACCGTAAGTCCGTAGAAGCCGTGCCAACCGCCATTTTAAAGATAATTGAGTTTAGTTTCACTTAAAAATACTTCAAAGTCTTTATTCTAAACTTAAGTCAGTCAAAAATGCAAAATACTACATAGTGGTCAAAACTATATGTTTCGGTTTGACGTAAAACTTGTAGTTTACCTTTACTTTCAAGTTGAGCATTTCTAGTCAACTTAACCTTGAAAACATTGATCCTGATTAATTTTTAAAATGAGGAGGAAACTATTTTTGTTTTCAAATAAAATTAAGCTATGTATACATCGTTATATCTAAATACACAAAACGTGACGAATAATTTTAAGTGTATGGTTAGAATGATTATGTTTGATTAATTTTTTGTCTTCAACTTGGTTAATAAAGATATTAATAAGTACTTCATATATTTGTAATTGAGCTAATTATATATCTAAAATCACATGTGTATGTATGGCTATCTGTATTGGTACTATTTTCCGTATTATGCCTAAATAGGGAATTACGCAAGATTTCTTAGTTAAGTTGCAAAATTGTTTTTGCATTGCATATAGGCATAGATCACTATATTTACAAGTGTTACATAAACATCTTGTAGATTATTTTGAGTATAGTAGCTCGATTTTTTTTTACTGATGAACAGTAATTCGCAGATCAATAAAGGAATTTTTTTTGCGATGAACAGTACCCCACGATGAACAGTGTTCGGTGAAAAGTACCCATGGTGAAACAATAATTTTTTTTGGAATACTTTAAACGAATCCTCTCAATGAAAGCACAATTGATACGACCCCGGTTTGGGTTGTATCGGAAGATAGCACAACTTTTAAGCGAGTGCGGAGCTCCTTAAGAATTATAGAGAAGAAGACTGAGACAATCTTACTTGACAAATCTTGAATAATGTACTTTTCATTAAGTGAAACAAATCTTAAATTATGTTACTGGGATAATCACTTAAACACAAATGACTTATCCTAAAACATAAACGAAAATACTTATCCTAAACATTTATCCTAACAATTTATAATTTGATGGTTATCCATCCCATCATGAAATCCCTGTGGGATAACTAAATCCACAAGTGTTATATTATAGAGTTTGTGATTGATCTTTTAGAAAAATTATTGATTGGTATTAATTATTAAAAAGTCTTCTTTTTTCATAGAACCACATTCAATTACTTGTCATACATAGTTTAAATTTTTAGTTTATGTATTATTAATTTAGGTCGAGAAAGAGTTCCGTAATATAAGATACATTGATCAAGTTTATCTAGGAATGTATTAAGAGTGAGCAGACAGGAAACCAAACTATTAAGCCGATAAAAAAACAACAAAAACAGAGATAACTTACTAAAACATAAAACCAATGGTCTGGTTTTTAAGTTTTGAAAGGGTTTGTCTAGTGAGTGCCTTCGAGACACTAGGCTAACTCAATTAAGATAGATTATAATTATAAGATCAACTAATTTTTATTAAATGTATATTTCAAATTAATAGAAAGTTCGAGCTAGGAATCTCGATTTTTTGAAAACCAAAAATTTTTGGGTTTCAATTTTGCTTTTTTCCTAAAACTGAACCCTTATATCGAACCAACCCGATTCATTTATATCTATTCATTTTGTGGGTAAATTTGTAATATTTTTTTATTCACATTGATGTGAGTGCTTGACATGTATTTGTGTTTATTTAACAATATGTATTCGACAATAACCATAATATGTGTGTTTGGATTGCATCTATGTGTGTTTCATCTATAAGTTTGTGAAAAATTTGGGATAATATTATTAGGTTAGATTAACAAAACAATAAATAAGAATATGATCATCTGACATGAAACAAGTTTGTCAGTACAAATCTAACATCGTTCCGCATTACGCATAATGTGAAAATGAAGTCTGTAAACATGAATAATCTGGAATAAAGTAACATCATGGAACAAAAAAGCCTTGATTAATTTTTAGCTTCATATCTTTGAATCGACTGCAAATGCATATACTGTCATAATTAACAGCCCAAAACATACCACGCAATAATTAAGGATTAAAAACATTAAGGATTAAAAATTTGTGTAATTATTGTTGTTTATGCACCATTAGGTGGTTCTTTCCTATTGGTGTTATTGGCTATGTAATATTTTAGTTATCATATGGCATGTCGTATGATTAGAGGCTGTGCAAGCTATGGCTTGAGGTTTTATGTGAAACTCAGACAACATTCCATTGTTCTTATCGGATCTTTTGGGTTATTAATATATTTTACTGGGGAATCGTCCCTTTTACCCAAAAAAAAAGGAAAAAAACATATATATAGGTGGTGCGTACGTAAGATGCATGCATGCATTGCGGACATACTAAATGATAATTCTTGAGTGATTTATTATTAATTAGTTAAGTCCATAAAGAACTTTGATTCCTTGGATTATTTATGAGAGTTCATATTTTATCTTTTTTTAACGTTCTAAGAGGGAGGAGATTCCCACAGGGACAAGCGTCTTGATATTGGCTATGACCCAAACCCTAGTAGTATGTCCAATTTCATGAAGCGCCTACGCTCTTAAATCATAACATTAGGAACTGGCCCCGGAGAAAATGAAAGAAAAACGTATGGCAATAGTTCAAATGCTACAAGATAATTAGTTTTCATAGCAATAGAAAGCAAAAATAAAAGATTTCTAGATAAAATATGATGAAATAACATGCAGTAGTAAAGAATTCATATCCATGCACCATACACGTATTAATTCTTTCAGTTCTTACAACTTGATTATTTAAAATTTTCTTACTCAACTTATATCACTTTTCATTTATGTATCAGTTTAGTTTGATTTCTATATCACCTAACAAACAAACTACATTACTCTATACATAAAGGTAGAATTACTTTGCTCAAATACTTACATTATAGTGTTACCATCATAAAACTTTTTAAATTAAAACACTATAAGAAAAACTGGATTTAGAGAGAGAACGAGAATCGTCAGTAGGAGTAAAAAATCAGTCACTATTATTGTTTAATTAGTGATCAAAACCTCGGTGGACACTTTTCGTCACAACAGCTCCGTTACTATTTTTATTAGAGACCAAATATTAAGATATTTCTCTTGCCAATGACCATAATACATTGGTGACTATATCTGTGAGTGATAATAGTGGTCATGAAAGTGATCACTAAAGGCTCTTTTTCTTGTGATGGAAATAACGTAATAGTTATCAATAATAATTATGGAGCATAAGTAGACATGCCACCCATCACTAAACTTGTTTAATCCAGTTCTTCAGAATGACTAGTTTAAACAGACAAGTTTTGACTTATTGTTTCAAGGGGGTGTTTGGATTAACATAGGTTAAATTAATTGCTTAATAAACTCTTAAAAACACCTTTTTCTTTGCTTGTATGGGTTTATTTAGCTCATAGAAGCTACTAAGCTAAAATGTGTATAAGACAATTGCTAAATATAGCAAGTTACTATACATGTGTCATTGATTACTAGACGGGTACCCATTCATAGTAACATGATTTTATTGCAGCAGTCCTCCAAATAAACCCGTGGAAAAAGCGACTAAACCCTAACATCCCTTACACCTTAATTGGTCGTCTCTTAATCTTTACTTCTGTAACTTATTTTTTGTTATGACTCCTGTTTTTGATTCGTCTAAACAAGTTTATTAGCACAAAGGTTTTCTAAATTAGGGTTGGTAGCGATTACTTAATTTAGGGTTTCGTCTATTTTTTTTGGTTCGTCGTGCATTAAACTCGATTCTAAGAATTCATATTACTTGTTTATAATGGATCGAGTCCTTTTGGGAGGTTAATGTGGTGCTGAATTGATATAAAACCCTAATTCGTCAGGGTTTCTTCTTTGTTGTTCGTCTACTTTGCTCAACACCTAGTTTATTGTGTGGTAAGTTAATTGGTTCGTTAGTGCTTTATCTGATAAAAACCATATAATAATGTTTGCTTATTCCTCCGCAGTCCTAGTAGACCCACAGACAACGCTTTTCAGCTTTTGTAGGATTTTGAGCTAGTGTGTATATACATATTTGTAGAGTGTTGTGTTTTTCTTTTATATTAGTGGGTCTCCCTAAAGTGTGCCTCAATCACGGGTGCCAAGTTCCTAAATAACAAGCGACATCGTAGTCTATGCTTCTTTCAGACCTAACTTATTGCCCTCTAGTAATTGTTGTGAGCGTCAATTTAGGAACTCCTGTATTATTAGTTTAAGCATAAAAACCTAAGAATACCAACTCTAGTCACTACATAGCATCAATGAAATAAAGGAGAGAAAGTGATGAAAGAAAGGTCATAATAGAGGTAGCAATAAGAGCCGTAGAAAACAGGAAACACGAAGGAAAGCTGAGAAGAATGAGGCAACGGTTGCAATGAAACCAAAGAGGACAAAAGAAGACCCGTTGCGTGGCAACTATGACTATACCCTGGAGATGTAGGGATTTTGATACACAGCCAAATTGGTCAAGAAACTAAATCAAAGTGAAACATGTACGTCTTTACGGGTATTTGTGACACCTTATTATAAAGATGACATTTTTGGAGTTGCAAATAAATAAGCATTGTGGCTCGAGAGGCTGGCGGTATTCATGTACAACCTTACGTACCTAGCAGGAAGAGTTAGAGTGGCCTGGCGTGGTATTATAGTTACAACAATATGTCAAAGTATCAAACGTTATTTCTTACTATCGAGAGGCGTCACCCTTCTGATAGATGCTTAATAAAACCCTATAACGATCTATATTATCTACTGATCATCTCCTATGGTAAAAATATATTTGCACGTCTGGTGTAGAAATATATTCTATATGTAATAACTGTCTACTTCATATTAGAATAATAAGAAGCTTTAATTGACGATTCAAGTCTGTCGAAGCTGTTGGAATTTGGTAGTCGGTTCCGCAAGTTATACGTTAAAAATATGTGAGCCTATTGGGGGCACATGCGTTAAACACATATATAATGTTTTTAATTTACGATTAATAATTAAGTAGTACTTATTTATACCCGTAATTGTTAACTAGAATAACGATATTTATAAAATAATAAACAGAGGGACTAAAACAAAAACACAAAACCCAAGCCCGAGGACCTTAAAAAATGGGTCCGAATCCCATAAGATTCCAGGAAGGGGTGTTTGTTTGGTTTAGGATAAAGGAGGGGGAAAAAGGAAACTTAGTGTTCTTATTCTACAAGAATTGTGGTAGGGTTATGTGCCTATATAAGCACATACCCCTCACCTCATTATTCATTCATTGACTCACAAATCAAATCCCTAAACCCTAAATTGTTTCGGTGCTCTCCTCTCTCCCAAAAACCTCAACCGAACCCTAAATACGCTTTAAGGGATTTTCGGTTCTTTGTTTCCCTCAACCGCATTCAACAAAACCCCTCCAAGGGTTTTCGGTTTTCTTGTCCTTTTTGATTGACAACACAAGATCACACGTAGGATATTCGGTTTGAACGGAATTTAGTTATTCGGTTATTCGGTTTTCGGTTAAAACCCCTATTAGGGTTTTACTTGGTTTTCGGTACAAGCTCACTTGGATGCGTTTGGTTATTGATTCAAGACACGTGGTGTTTGGTTCGTGAAGGTAGACTAGCAGTCAACTCGTACTCGGTTGACGTGTTTATGTGAGCAACCGTAGAGGTATCTATTTTAGATACTTTATATTCAAGAATAATCGCTAAAAGGTACGCTTTCTTTATTTTATATGTGTTAACCTAGTTGTCATAACTAGATTCATTCCGTTGCACACTCGTAGCTAAGTTGGTTACCTAGAATTACTAAATCTCAACAGTGGCATCACGAGCCAACTTGTTTTGGCATCTAGGTTTACACGTTTAAAAATCGAATTTAAAGCTTTGTTACATCCATAGATTTGATTTTTATTACGCTGCGATTATTTTACTATATTATTGTTTTATTGTAAATATGGTAAAAATATGCAAATCTTTACCATAAATTAATAAAGAAAATTGCTAGGTCTTGCATGTAAATTATTAATAGTTAATATAGAATTAAAAGAGGAATACAATTCATTATTAATTTAGCCATATTTGTTTCTTCTTTTAATTTGTTTATTTAGGATTATAAATCTTCCTAATTATTTAAAAGATCTTGTAAATATTTTATTTTTGGAAACTAAATATTTTTTATGTTCTTTTTTTGAAACTAGATCTTTTAAATTATTAGTTTGATTTGTTTATTAAATTCCGGCTATAAGACCATTTCAATCACATTAATTTTTAATGCATGGGGCGATCTAGGCACTTGATGAAAACCTTGTGAGGGTCTTATGGTTCTCCAACTGTGGAAGACTCATAGAGAACTCTTACTTGTTTTATTTAATGTTATCTTGTTTAATATGTTCCTACATGCTTATTTGCTTACTAGTTTACATGTTTACATGCCTAAACAAATGGAATACGAACTAACAATAATAATGTAAGATGACATTAAACCAGTCTTTAATTCTACACGCCTAAAACATATTCATTGTGACCTGCTATGTGTTTTGTGGAAAATATGTTTTTATAACATTAAAAGACCTAAAACTATGAAACATGTTTTTCATGAATTTAAAAACTTGACGCTATGGACTCATGGGAAGTACGGCTCATCCACTAGAACAAACTATAAGATAAGTATAAGGCGGAAGTGGTCAACACTCTTATAGAACTCAGGTTTTTAATACGCTTCGCACTGACTAGATTCTCTGCTTCTTTCTGTGTTCGATTGCAGTTACCATAAACCATGGCATGTCACTACAGTGTCATTATTAAATGTTTTTTAAAATTAGTGCTACAAAGTTGTTTGCATGCTTCTTTATACACCACATTTCATTACTTTATGTGTATACCCCTATGTGTTAAATTTTAAGTCTATGCCAGCCAACCAAGAACACATGCATTTTGCTTGGCCTCTTTGTTCAGACCTTAGGTTCATTCCAACCCATAACGAATTTTTCACACTGGTCATACCTCTGGCGATTTTTGCACGTTCTTGCTTCGTCAACTTAATTCGAGTATGCTTGGTCAGACCTTGGGTCTGAGGCATAAGATGAGGACTAAACATGCTCTTGACATTATTATTTGTCTACTAATGTTTTGACCGATCTCATAAGTCTAAGAGTTGCATTTTTATGCAATTAACGATCGCCGCTTACCACTTGCCCTACTTGTTTACTCATTGGTCAGACCTCTGGTAATAAGTGGGAGATCAAGTTGGATCTTAGTCTTAATTAGTAATTAATTAGGTAGTTAATTCTATTAAGAATTTAATAATCATAAATACTAAAATTCAACTTTCTATGTTCTGATTAATTGTGTTGTTGCAACATAATTCATAAACAAAAGTTTATTTTTTTCTTAGAAAAGACAAAGATAGTCTCTTTTTCTGGTAAGAAGAGTGAAACTTACTTTTATCTTTTCTCCTTAATTGACAAAACTAAGATAGGGTTATAATTGAATTTTCCTTCAATTATATTCAAACTCACTTACGATTTTTATTTACCCTTTTTCGGTCATGAAATAATTGAAAGATAAAATATTTTTGTACCTAGAGAACATTTTGTTTATAGCTACCAAAATAAATGACATTTTGCACTTGCCACGATGTATGAGTTTAAACCGCAACGAGTAAAGAAATTACTAGCATATTTACTAGATGTTTTTTTTGCACTCACATTAATAAATTGCAAATTTTTTTCTACTCGTAATATAACACTTACAATGTTGACAAATTCAGTGGGAGCATTGCGTTTTTATTATTAAAATAACATTCATGTAAGGTTGTTAATTTCAGTGGGAGCTACGAGATTTATTTCCTTGTTAGTCACCCATATTATTTCGAACCTGCTTTAAAATAATTCATTACTTTCCGAATATGAACGACCATGGTTTAAGCAAAATTGCATTTTATTTTATGGATAACCAGTTGCCTTTCTGATGTCGCTTATGTGTTCATATCTGCTTATTTCAGTCTAATTTTGACCAATATGCTTATCTACTTAAACACATAGGAGTTTAGGAGTTCGCTTATTTTGTGTCCATGTCTGCTTATTTAAATCGTATGTTGACCAATGTGCTTATTTCCTTAAACACATAGGAGTTTAGGAGTTTTCTTATTTTGTGTCCATATCTGCTTATTTGAGTC
>BQNB010192083.1:0-11643 GCA_026074375.1 Tanacetum coccineum
GTAAAGGCCAGAAATATATACTCACGTTGATGATTTATATCTAGAAAATTAGTTAATTAAACTGATCTATAGTTACAAACGAGGCATGCAGACCCATGCGATGCACACGGGTTGTATGTAGTTGTTGATTACGCACGATTTCTGCATTGCACACGGGTTGTATCTAACTGTTCATTGCGTAATGTTCCAATTTCCAAAAGTATGCTTATACAGTTATACAGTATGATATAATAATGTTGCCAATGTTTTCTACATAGCTCGGTTTTATCTGTATAGGCTATTGGGAAATGCCGGAACATGCTACTACAATCCCATCCCTTACAACTCTAAGTAGCTGCAATAACCGACGGCTAACGACCCATTGATCGTGATTAAGACACGCTGGTATTTTAAACACAAAGTAAAGTAGTAAAAAAGAAGCATCTGCATTGCAATTCTCAAAAGGTTTTGAGCTCCTTGTATGCCTTTTGTGCCTTTGGCTTCAGTTGATTAGATTATTGTATGTTCTATGGTAGCTTTACCCGGCACTTTAATCTTAAAGGCCTGCATTTTACATGTAAGATCGGATAGACACACGACTGTACAGGATCCCATTGTTCTTTTGTTATTAATAAACACCTCACAGAAAAGAAATAAGATCCAATTACCTTTTTGGCACAACTTAGATCAGCTGATGCTTACTGGTTGAAACAGATTGCACTAAGCTGATAAAAGTGTTTCTAAGCTTACCCAAACACCCCCATAAGTTCATAATCCAATTCAAACGCTACCGTTTGCGCTGCGTTTTAATACATCATAACTTGATATAGTTTCTTATCGTATGTAAGTTTGCCTAACTACGGTATGGGTCCAAACATGTATTTTATAAATGGGTGAACATGGGTAATTTCTGTAACGTGTCTAAATAGGAATGTGATGCGCATGTCAACAACAGGGGCAAGTATACAATGTGAGCCCTTTTGGCTCTCTGATGATTACCTCAATTAGGATCCCATGAAAATCTTTATCGTTGGACCATTCAACGACAGCTTACATAAAAATCTGAGTAGAAGTTAAGGGGGTGTTTGGGACTGTGTTTTGAAAGTGATTATCTAATAACTTATTTGATCTGTCAAACTGTAATTTTATTAGTCACACAATGTCTGAAAAGTATGTAGAAAGTGCAAGTGTTGGATGCAAGTACCTTTATGTGACACATTGTATGCTACAATATCTGAAAAGTATTTACGTGTACCATTTATGATGACATATTGTAATGCTGACAGATTATCTGAAAAAGTATAGTTACGTGAAAAGAATACATTACTGAGTAATACTTATTATGTGCCATCAATTTGAAAAATAAATAGCTACTTACAGAATAGCATAATGCGACTATACAAATCTTTATGTAAGTGTCTAGCTAAAAATCAGAGGACTTGAACCATTTATGTTGCTGATGTGAACTCGAGAATCATAATAAAAAAACAAAACTTTTCGATATTACACACTTGAAATTAAGTGATCAATCAATGATATAGTATATTTAGGCGGTTTAAGCGCATGAAAAAGTTCTGAATCACATTTTCTTATCCATTTTCCATGTGGGGCAAAATCCGGAAGATTAGCAAACACTATTTACATATCTCAGAACGACGTAAATTATCTATACTAAAACAACATATGAGATACTACCTAACATTGTCTCTTCCTTAAACAACAACCAGAAGTCATAATCGGGCAGCTTTTTGAGCAAGTGCATAAAGGAAAAGCATAGCTGTAGCAACTCTTAAGCCGTTGCACCGACAACTTCTTATGTAAAAAACAGTCATGGAAAGCTCAACTAGGCGTTTAAAATTCCTTTTATTCTAATCTCGTTGAAAACGATATCGCACTAGAAGGATTCTCTTCACTATGGGTTCAGCAACCTTCGGCTTACCTAAGATAGTAAAATATAAGATATGTTTTCCTACTATGTCTGAGATGTTACATTTCATGCTTTCCACATCATTTCGGCCTATCATGTCTAGGTATCGTCACCAGCTCCTCAGACCACAGCCTAGTTTTCCTCAATGGAAGTTCTTTCTCCTGATTTGGCCCTTACTCCATTGTCGCATTTATCATTCTATTTATAGCTTGAGCTCCTGGATTTTGATGACATTGGTCTTAAAATTTTGAATTTCTTTTACTCTTGATGTATTCCAATGGTAGGATGAATTCGGATTTAAAAAAAATGCTTCAACAATTGTTGAAGAAGGAGATTCGTGGCATGGACTGTTGGATTTGCAAAAGGCTATCAGGTAGGTCCTTTCTAAATCTTAATTTCCTGAAATTGTATGACATTGATAAAGTGTTAGGATTCAAAGAGGAGATCACGCAGATCGACATTCTTGTTGTACTCCATTTTTAATTTTCAATATTCTTTTGGGAAAGTTCTTGAAACAATTACAACGATGTTTTTAGATCTTCTAACACGCGTGATATCATATGCCAAAAGAGGCAAAAATTCGTTGGGAGGCAAATCGAGGGAGTACGAAGAACTCCCATACTTTCATGATATCATTAACGAGAAATAAACTAGCGCAAGATCTTTCAGTAAGAGTATTATGAGTAGAAAGGTGATAGTGGGATTGTTCGAAGCCTGATCTTGTTAAACAAGATTTTAGAACGAAGGCACTTTCGGACAGATTCTAAACGCCGATAGTACTAGAGAACAGAGTAGTCTTAAGCTTTCGCTTTTCCTTAATACTGTAACTCAGATAATGATAGCAGAAATCTTTAGAATTGGAATCGATCCCTTATCAATCAAATGAAGATATTCGGCACAGTCCGAAGGTGGGGTTGTAAGAGTTTGATACAATCCCAGCATGGGCGGACGGTTTAACGTTTCGAATTTTTCATTCGTAAGTATTAGGAGTCGGCGTTTTGGGGCCTGCTGACTTTTTCATTGCGTAGATGAAAGTGGTTTTTTTGCTATTGGAATAGCAACTCTCGTATTGTGGACCTTCGCATACCCTTGAAAAGTCTTGATCTGGAAAGTTTTAGTAGACTACCGTTCCCACTCAGTTTAATTAGGAATGCCCTTTATCAAAGTCGTTACAAGAATAATCCTTAGGCTTCTGCGGCATGTTCCCTTTGAGTTATTCGAGAATCATCATCTCAGAATGGTTCAGGCAATGGGTTGGTAATTGGATGAAAGATACTAGCTTTAATATCCTTCCATAAGTAAGGACAGTATTCATCAAGATGTCCTTTTTATTATCAAAGAAATCTTAGCTCGTGGCAAGAACTTAAAAAGCACAAAGCCATTGATTTGATAAAGAGTCGAGGTTATCTACCAAGGCTTATGATTCTGTTAGAGGTGGGTGATTATCTTGATGATGATGCTCATCTCTTTGGATTCGGGTCCTAAAATTGGTCGTTCAGTATAGTGACGTCAGGGCATTCTCTCACATTCTCTCAGTTAGAGAAGCTTCTGTCTATGCAGGAAGGCCTGCTTATTTTAGTGTAATCACGGGTAAGTCCAGACTACCTTGAAGAGTTCATTTATGACGCAAAGAGCTTGAAACAGGGGGAGCCCTTATGCTTACCTTTTGTTTATTAACTTCCATTATAGGCGTCTTCTTCTCTCAATTCTCCCTTATCATTTTCCTCCCGGGACAGATTGATGGCAGGAATTTTTTCAAAATGAGGATATCAAGATTAACCCTTTCTACTACGAAAGTGTCTCAGTTTGATTCTACCCATGACGACGCTGTAATTTATTGTGAATGGTCTCATTCTAACTTAAAGGGTATCATGAATATTCTTATCGATGGCTCTCCTTACTATTTCTGGTAATGTCAATAAAAATATTCAGTAAGAGTCATCTTCTTGGTGTCGGTAATTTCTATCCCGATATAAATGTGTGGCTGAAAGCTGGGGGCTAAAGTTTAATTGGTTGTTTATAGATGAAAGCGGACACAGGTTTAAATACTTATCAGTTATTTTTAGTAGGAGATAATATGTCTTCTAAAAGCTTAGGAACGGACGACGAATGTAAATAAGAAGAAAAGTAGAATCGAGGTTGTCTAAGAAGTGGAAACTTAATACCTGAATCTGTGCAAAGGGAGGTCCGTCTTTATACCCTCCTTAATCGGTAGTATTCTTGGCTCGCACATTCCATCTACAACATGTTCGAATTTTTCAAGTATTCACCAAATCTGTTCTCTAATTATATGGAGAGTCCTAGTGGTATGTGAAATTTTTTTACATGCAATTCAAAAGAGGTGTGGAATAGAAAGATTGCTTGGGTCAAATGGTCTAAGGTGGCTTGGCTTCAAGAAATTCGATAGGGGGGGGGTGTAGGGGAGTTCTCTGATGTTATCTTCGTTTTGCACTGCTTAAAAATCGGGCTCTTTCTTTTCAAGTGGGTTAATGGCGGCTACCCTTTACATCATGATTAACAACCTTGATAGGTTCCGATTATATCACTTTACATGTGCTTGAATGGTCATTTTCTTTCTTGTGCTAAAGGCTTTCAATTCGACAGGAGACTCTCTCATCATAAACAAGACAGTTAAAATCCTCACCCTTATAAGTCAAAAGTGTCGATCATCATTTCTCATCTGTAAGAATCGACAAAGTGGGAAAAGGTAGCTATAGTAAGCAAAGCTTTTGGAAGATCTTTGGATTGGAGCGATTATATCTGTTCTCCAAGCTTTCTCTTTTTCCTCGTTTTTTGCTCTTGAAAAAAGAAATACAAAGACATATCGTTGCTGATAATTGGTATGAATACGCAATCTATCTCATCTCCTCTTCCTTTTCGTCGTCGATGTCCGAAAGGAAAGGGTGTAATGTGAGTCACAACAAATTGGATCAGCATTTCGTTATTACTTGATAACGTTAGTTTTTTATCGTAATATGGATAGACAGATGGTTTAGGGACTTAAATGGCGATGGTGTTATATTTCAAGTGCAAGATGTACGATCTTAATGCTTAGATGAGCGGCTTTTTCTTCCCCTGAAAATGGAAGTTTCTATACTCTGATGGGATTAAAAAGTATTCGGCGATTCAAGGTATAACGTTTTGCTTGGGAGGAACTTTATCATCTCTGATCGTATTTACCTACTAGGATGAATTTGTCTCGTAGAAATGTCTCCTGATAAAATCCGTCTGTAGATTGCTTGTCCATCTTTGTGATCACGTGCTTGAGGATTTAAAATCGTACCATTTATTTCTTCGGTGTAAGACAAATACGAAATAAAGAAAAAAAATGTATGATGTCTCTTGGCGAAAGATATTTCATTAAGTATAATTTGTAGATGAGTTGAATTTGGAATGTTCAGTCCTTATGAGAAATCGTTTGACAAGTTTGGCTCTCTTGTTCAAATCTATTCCGTTTTATGGTTGCTGAAGACGAAGAGGTGTTTTGGAAGGATCGTGTTTTTACGTTCTTGGTGGTATGCGCTTTGGAACTTTCAGAAACCCAATTCCATTTTGGCGTCTCCTATTACCTCGAGAAGGTCTATGCTATTTTCGACAATATTGTTTTTACGGCTCATTGTTGTTGTGTTTTTATTGGTTATTTTTGTGTGTGTTTTCTTTTTTTTTTTTATTGGTGTGTGAGCTAGTATGTAATAGACACTTTGAATGGGTTAGTTGCTTCAAACATACCCTCTTATGTTTTTGAAGATGTCCTTTGAATAATTTCTAGCTCTTGCTAGTGTTTCTAATGAAGAGTCGCGCGTTTATCAAAGAAAAAAAAAAAATTAGCAACAAAATTATATCTGCAATTCTACCATCTTTCACATTTCTTGCCTGCAAAACCGAAGATTAAAACACTATTACATATCTAAGAACACGTAAATTATCATCTGAAATAACAATGAATATACCTTAACTTTTCCTCTTCCTTAAACAACAGTCATATCGGCAGCTTTTTTGACGGCAGAAAGGGAAGCAGCTGCAACCTTTAAGGCCGTTGCACCGACACTGTCTTATTATGTAACATATTGCAACAAATTATATCTGCAATTCTACCTCAGGAATCATCAATCTGTCATCCTGTTCTTGGTTGACATTCTTGGGGAAAAAAATTACTACCTAGGACCTAAGTTTTCATCTTTTATCCGCCAAATAATAGCGAACCTTCAAATTGTTTGCTTCTAATTCTCTAACTCATCACTTTCTCTCCGTAACTCGTTATCTCAACCTTTTTAACACAAAAAGTACCATCCAATATCTCAGACTTTTTATGCATAAAGTAAGCTTTTTATAGTAAAAATTGCATTTTTATAACAAAATCTGCATTTTATATACCGACCCAAATGGACCCAGATGCCTATTTTACCGGCTCAGATGTACAAAGAAAAAAATAAGTTCAGAAGAATCATTAAACAGCTTGGTAATTTCATGCTTGTTATGTCATAATTACTTTTCCTGCTGTTAGCCACAAATGTTCACATTAGTGTTTCATTTTTTCTATGGTGAAAGAGAAATTATAAGCATAATCTCATTCGGAAATCGGAGCTGATAAACTTACAACTTAAAGCTACTAAACCTACAATAGTCCCACTAAGGAACAAAAGCGCAGAAAAAAGCAGCAAATGCAATAGCATGGGCAGCAGCCCCACATACTCAGACGCAAACTTGTTAATATTAATTTTTGAACTACTTGTAGTGTGTAAGCTGATAACATAATCACAGAAACCATATATACCACAAAAAAATAGACAACAAAGAACCATTATTAGAAAACTCAAAAAACATCATTACCTTCGTCCTTCTAAACCTCATAAACCCGATCCACATATGATGCATCCACCAACACCTTCACATCATACCCACAGATTAAGCAACACTTGCAGGAAAACTTTATACGAAAGCTAAAAAAGGTATTAATCTAAAGTTAAAACACACACGAAACATATGAATGCATAAAAATTCAAACCTATACATAAAAACTAAGAAAGATTTATTTTTTACTTTGGGTTTCAGGAAAACATTCCAATTGATTGGCCGACTTTTCTACAACCTTGATAGCGGATTTGGAAACTGAAGATGTGTTCTTCATGTTTTGTTGGTTTAAACTTATCTGTTGGATGGAGTGCGATGTCTGTTAGGATGCTTGGGAAGGTCAACTGGCAGCAGTTGCTTTTATAGATACATGTAGACTGAGCCATCCTCTTTAAGGATGTAATTGCAGGATTTCAAGAGTTTGTAACGACCTGGGTGCTTTGTATTCTGAGAAACTGCAAACTTAATGACTCGTAATCAATGGAGCAACATTCTGGAACCATCATGCTTATAACCTATTCATGACACAGCCCCATTAAATTTAGGGGCTGTATCTTTTAAGATAATAGATATATAATAGGTATATTTAACCGGGAAGAATGATCACCCGGGTCGTTTCCCTAACGACTTGTAAAATTGAAACCTTGCTTTAGCTTGGATTATGATTTGAATAAGAGAAAAGATATTTTTGAGTATCTATAACTACTAAATAAAAGCAACAATTAAAATGAACAATTAAAAGTAATTAAACACTTAAACTAATTAACGGGAGCAAATAAAACGCGACAAATAAGTAAATACACTAAAATTAACTCCTAAAAATGCAAACTAAATTTCTAAACCTAAATTAGGACAAAAGAAAATTTTAAGAAAAATAAAAACATTTTTTTGATTGTTTTTGAATTTATTATGATTTAAAAACTATTTTAATCTAATTAAATCCTAAAAAATAGCAAATTAAGTCCTAAAAATTTAGAAAAATGATTTTTAAACTTAGAAAAGTCTAAAGTAACTTAAAAACTCAGAAAACTATTTTTAACTATTTTTAAAATTAAAATCCTATTTTTAAAATTAAAATTAAAAGCTCAAAAATGAAATTTAAAATCTAAAAGTGTTGAAAATGATTTTTCTGAATGTAAACCTAAAAGTATTTATTCTAATGCTAAAAACTATTTTTTTGTATTTTTCTGAAACTTTTTTCTATTTTTTATAATTTTTCGAAAATTAAAACCTTAGAAAAATGATTAAAATTAATCTACTAAATAGAAAAATATGAAAAATTCAGGGAAAATCCTAAATGCAACAAAGAACAAGTGAAAAATACTAATTACCTACTAGCTTAAAGAATAAGCCCTAGAATAAGCTTAATAAGCTACGGCTTATGTTAGGAAAAAGAAAAGAAAACGTGTATAATAAAAATATGGAAAGAGAAGTAGACGGATGAGCTATTGTAGCACAAGTGTTAAGTCGTGTGTGTTGTGAGAGGGAGGTCGTGGGTTCAAGTCTGGCAAACCCCCATTTTTGCTATTTTTTTTCACTTTTTGCAAAAACTAAATACCTACACTTATTAAAAACCTTATTCTAAGCAACTTTAAAACTACACTATTGGTCTGAAAATGTCGAATAAGCACTGTAACAGCTTAAGAATAAGCTGTCCACAGGAAGTGAGCTTTTGAGCTCACTTTTGCTTGTTTGGACTTATAAGCTTGCACAAGCTTTAATATAAGCTCATTTTGAAAACCAAAAGATGTTCTAGGAAGCTTAAGATGTGCTTAATCTATAAATGAAAAGCTATTTGAGCTAAAATCACATTAAGCTAACTGTAATTGATGAACAAGGAAGCAAATTCAGGAACTAACTCAAAAAGCACAAAATCCACTTAAACTAAAAAGCTCAATAAGCTAATTCAGAACCCTAGCTTATGAAAACTAACTAACCTAACTATAAGCTATAAATTCAAACAAGAAAATCAGATACTACAACTTAAAATTCTAAATTTGAAAGGCTTAATACTATTACTACTGTTTTTTTTCTGCTACTGTTTTTGGTCTTTTTGAGATTTTTATGATAACTTTAAAGCTAAATGCAAACTATAATTAAGCTAGAAAATGGTAACTAGTTCTAATCTATATTAAGCTACTAGAAAACTTTAATCTTACTGAATTAATAAACCTAAATCCTACTTAAGCTATTCTAAATGATAATAAAAAGACAGTAGTCCTATCTGTTGTTGGTTATGCTGATGCAAGTGGCAAGGCACAAAACTCTATGATGCAGGTTACCAAAAGTATAAACCTGCACTTATACACTCTACTTGAGTATGGTAAAACTCAAAACAAACAATAACTTCCAAGGCTTGGATCAAAGTTTTACAAGCAAAGAGAAAGGGATTTAACACCCTGGTGCAGACACAAGAAAATTAAGCTTAAACATGATATTAAGCTAAAACTAAACTTTCAAACCTTTTTACATCTTAATCTAATATGAAAATCAAACTGGACAAAGAAAATTTACCTAGTTTCTTTGACTTTTAGAGGTCAAACAAGACTATTCCAAACACTCCTTAAATTTTTGACAGATTTCAAAAAGCTTATGAAATCAAAATCTAAAGATCTAAACCTTAAAACCAGATAATAAGTAGCTTATAACCCTCCTAATAAACATAATCCAATAACTAATTTAAGCTAGAATCAAAAAGCTATAAGCTAAGCTAACTATTTTTTTGGCTTTTAAGTGATTTTTTTAAGACAAGTGAAGCTAATCAAATTTTAAACTAATAAAGCTAAAAACAGAAAAGCAAATATACCAAATAAGCTAGGATAAGATCATATAAGCACAAATAAAAATACAAATTAAGCAAATAAGCAAACTAACACTAATAAGCAATTATTAAGCTAAATATTAAAGGACAAAGAAATTTAAATGAAGACTTACAGGAACCTTAGCCAATCAAAGGTAAAAGAGCTCAAAGAGCTTATCAACAGCTCTGGCTTATTTAAAATAAGCCAGTAAAGTCCATGGGATTCCTTCCATAACTGAATCCCCTTCCATAAGCTTATAATCTAATAGACAAGGTTTTTAGCTTATTTTATTTATTTAGGTAGATTAATAAGGCTGAATTAAGCTATATCACTAGCTTAGAGACTAGTGAGAGCTATAGAGAGCTTATTGAACATTAGCTTATTTTTAAAAAGAAGTAAGAGCTTATGACAAATTTCTTAGATTAAAACTGAATTTCATTAATATAAAACGTGATTACATAACTTAAAAGGAAAATTACAACTGATTTTAAAAGAAAATTACAATAAGCTATTAATAATCTAAAAGCTAAACTAGGTGTAAAAAGGAAAAAAAAGATACAATGTGTGTGAGAGTGTGTGCTATTTATAGCCTGAAGCTGAACATTCTAGGCCTTCCTTGCTGCCCACGCTCCTTTTGATCTTGCCCGTACAATCAATCAATCATTGGATCTTCAATATGAGCCCTTGGATCAAGTATGTGCACAAACGGATTGCCAAGCTGGCAATCCTTTGATGTGACAGCTTGTGCTAGTTTTGTGAGTGTTTTAAGAGTAAAACCAAGCAATTCCTTATGCTTTCTTCATAGCCACGTGTGATTGATTGCTTGAATGACCAATAAGATGCCCTGAGATGACATTTTTGAGCCTGCCATTGTGCATGTACTAGAGCCATTGAATTGTCCATTTCACCCTTTAATTAAGCTTTGCCCTTTGATTTTGACTGTGTGGTGAAAGGTAGGGGATGGATGAACAGTAATGTTTCTTGGCGCCATTTTTTCTTTTTTAACTGAAAATGGTAAACGGGGGGTGAGAGTTTGGGACAATGGCAGCTTTGGTCCTTTTGGTTTTTGTAGAAGAATTGCAAAACAAGTCTATGTGTTGAAATGGTTTAGAAAATGGCAGGATAGGTCCCTTAACTTAGATAAAAGGGAAATGGGCCTAGGTTTTGGGCTTTGGTTTTGGTTAAGGGTTTTCGGGTATGGTTTAAGGAAAATAAGCCCATTAGGTTTTAGGGACTTATAATGTAACTTTGTGGTCTTTGTCTTCTGTGGTTGACTTTTGTTGACCAGGGTTTGACCAATTTTGACTGAAGGTTGACCATAGTTGACTGAGAGTTGACTTTTCTTGGCTTTGGCTTTGAATCCTTGGCTTCTTTTGTGCTCTTCCGTTTCCCGTGTCCGTGTTTGCCCGTTTTTGACAGTTTTCTTGTGATTTTTGTCTTATCCGTACCTGCACACACAAAACACAAAAACAAGCATATTTTTGCCATTTTTAGTCTGTTTTGGGTCATTTAAGGTCATTTTTTGTATAAACAGATATGTGTATTTTACACTTATCATATTTTTTTGTCATTTTCTTTTCAGTTTATTTCCTTCTATTTAAGAAAAACTAAAGAACACAATAAATTTCCAGTCTCTTGTCATTACTTTTCATTTCCTTTTAAAAGAAACTAGAGAATAAGTGTAAAAATGAGGTAAGCCGAGAGAGTTATGCCATCAAAACGTCTGACGTGATGATGTGGTCAATGTTGAAGCATAATTTAGTCGGGCCGGTCCTGACGACTCTTCTGGTGCCGTTCGTCGTCTTCCCTGGCCTTGAATAGTGTTGTTAACAAAGAAGAGCCGGTTAGAAGGGGACCCGAGGCCGGAGCCCATACCCTTGTATATATAGTGTATGGATTAGGGTTACGTAGGATGTGGACCACCCTTTTATCGGGTTCGGCCCATTGGGCCTGACCCATTCTAAACTATACGCCAACATGTCCCCCCAGTCTAGTATACGTGGTCGTAGCCGCGGTTACTAGACTAAAAGGACTACTCTTACCGTCGCGGAGACGTTCACACTTTCCAACCATACGCCGTCATAT
>BQNB010192085.1:0-11643 GCA_026074375.1 Tanacetum coccineum
ATGGATAAGACTTCTCCTACAGCAAATGTGAATTATTATTGTTGAATTAACCGATGGCCGTGAAGAAAATTCTTTTCTTTTCCCCATTATTGAGGTAGTATAGTAGTGATATTCCTTTATCGTCAAGGATTAAAATAAGGCACTATGCGATGCTTGACCTACGGTTGAGCGTAGTGATCATTACTCCGTGACGTGACGACTCGAGTGCGTAAAGAGGGGCGAAATGATTGGAGACTCTAGAAAAATGGTGACATCCGTCCCCATTCTGGAGGAACGACCAAAGTAGCCAATGCTTTAAGTCGAGTGGTATTGGAGTGGAAACGTGCATGATTTTTCTCGACTTAGTGATTCGATTCATCTAGGATGTATAGGATGTGTTAGGACCGAGCCGATTGTGCTAGTCGCCATATGGAAATGTTGGAAATTTTGATTTTTGACAATCGAGCATTAAGCCATGATGCTCAACTATTCTCTTGATTGATTTCGATTTGTCTTTTGACAATATGTGATTAAGCTGAAGTCATTTTAAGATGACGAATATGTGATCATGTGATTATGTGTGTTAGTACTATAATGCGTTTGATGGGGTCATAGTACTCCGAAGGTTTTGTTCGCAATCGGTGGTGCATTATCAAATGAGACCGGGAGGGCGACGTATGTTTTGGATTTTGGTTATGATGAGTATTTTTGGTATTTGAATAATGGAATACCTTTTGGTAATCGTTTAATAGCGTATCTTATGATTGTGATTCGCGACGTTTGTTTCGGATTTGGTTCGCGATGCTTAATATGGTTTGATAAGCGTTGGGCGCTTCGTTTTGTATGATCACCAACTGAGTTTGGAGCGATTGTTGGTCTTAAGGATTCTCTTTTAAGAGCGACGTAATTTGTTTTATATCGGATATGATTCCGTGGCGTGTTTTGTCTCTTATGATAAGAGCGGTTGAAATCGTATTTTGATTTTGTGGTATAAGTTACCATTTGTTTTTCGTGACTTTCCATCAGGGATAGTCGAGGCGAGTATTGGGTCGTATGATTTTTGTTTACGAGCACGTAAGTCCGTTTGAGGATGAGGAAACCGTTTTGTCACTAGTATAAATAAGACAAGTAAGAAAGAGCGAGCACCGGGACGGCGCTCTCTTTAAGGTGGGTGGAATGTAACAACCCGAGTTTTACGACGCGTACGACGATCGCGTATCCGATGTCGTAAATATTATTTTACGAGTTTCCGTGAACGAGGGTCGACATTTAAAATTTTATTTGTCGTTAATAAATATCTTCGTATTTTATTATGAAAAATTTGGAAAAGATTTGATTACTTTTATTTTTGACGTTTCGCGAGTCGACGTTTGACTGCGCGTTTGTTAATCGTTTCGAGCTTTGTAAAATCTACGATGTGTCTCGTTATTATTTTTATGATCATAAAATATTATTTTATGAACCATGTCGCCTTTGTTCCTCGACCTCGGCCAAAGCTCGCGTTTAAAGGCTCGCATTTAATTAAAAGTGGGTGCTAGATATTTACAAGATATTTGTGAGATATTTACTAGTCTCGGAAGTGAAATCCCGAGCCTCGGTTGTCGTTTTTTATTTAAGTAAAAGTATAGTGTGTTAAAAATCTAAAAGAGAAAAGAGGGGAGGACTTGTTTTGCCAATTAGCCAAACTAGTGCAAAGTATATAAACGAATTTTTTACTTTTCATTATTTCATAAAAACACAACCCACTATGAAAATAAAACTCTTCTCCCTCCTCCTCCTTGTACACCGCCGGCCACCACCACTCCGCCGCCATGGTCGCTGGAAAATTTGACATGCAACACGATTCGAAAATATTTTCCGAATCCCCTCGTCATTTCCTACACATCCATGTAATAAAATCCCACATGCAATGAGTATTTTTCTATTTTTAATTTGGTTCGAGTTTGGTCGAAATGGGTTGAAAGTATTAAAATTTTGGTGATAAATAAGCATTGTGGCTAGTGAGTTCGATTGAAAAAAGGGTTCGTATATGGGTTTCTCCGAGGTTCGGAACCAAAAAGTGGAAGGCCGAAACCAACACCATTGTTTGTTTGTTGAAAAGTATCATAGATATAATTAATTCCATTATTTCGTTTTTAAATTGATTTCGTATATTTTATGTGATGAGGTTCGGTTCTTGCGCGAACTAGTTTAGATTAAGATATTGGTTGATTGAGCGAGTTGGGTATTGATTATAAGCTATATTGGATATGTTGTGAGATTATTTTTGGGTCGAAAAATTATTTTTTGACATGTTTTGTACTTAGTATTTACGAGCAGAAATTGGTCCAGGTCATACTTAGAAATAAATAATATTTTATAAAAGTCAAATAAACGTAAAGATAACGTATATTTTATTAGGTAATAACTGCGTATGTCAAGTACGATTTTAAGTGATTAATAATAATCCGATTAATATACTAATGTAAGTAATTAATTTGAGACCCGATTGATCGATTCTAAAAATGAAAAGTATAAAAAATATATCTTTTCGTAATATACAAATAAAATATCGTTGTTAGAATTAATGGTTAATTGGTACCTCGAAAGTATCGACAGGTGAATAAATATATTAATCAATATAATAACGTGACGAGACTTATTAAAGATAGGTAAACTTTCCGTAAATTAGTAACTTTCCTAAATAAATAGAAACTACCCGAATATATAAAGGTTTCAATATAGTGAAATGGTATATGATTGGATGGAAAATAGTGTATATAAAATATACTAAGTGTTAAGGGTTAGGGCGCGCAAGTGGATTTCTCATCACATATATGTATGTACGTATATATAAATATAATATATATAAATAAATATATATAAAATATATATATATATATATATATATATATATATATATATATATATATATATATATAAATATATATAATGATTTTTCGTCGAAACGATGTACGCATCGTTGAATGTATTTTATATTAATTTGTAAGACGAGCAATAAAATTATAGGTCGTGGACCGATCGTTGCTATGCTGGTCGTTTGTGATATATTCGGTTTATTTGATCGTGATCGTTGATCAAGGTGAGTTCATAGCCTCGCATTTTAATACTTTAATCGTTTTAATAAACCCGCAAGGGGGATAACATGCTTGTTTTTAAAATAGAACACGTGGACCCCGCATGTAAATGTCTAGTAGTCTTGTTTATATATGTTATCTTAACGTCGCTAGATAAAAGACCCGCGAAATCATGTAATTTTATCTAACCAGGGTAATGAGTAAGACGCCTTAATACAAGGAATAAGTACTATTTGGAGGTTGCCACCTCCAATCCTTGACGACTGGCTATCGTCCAATGTGTCGGAAAATTACGACGACGGGATAGTGGGGGGGGGGGGGGATGCGGCGGATTGTATAGGGATAGGGGGTGAATGAAGCACGGTCGAGGAGCGACACGAGGAGGAGGGTGGTGGATGTATTGAGTAGAGTTTTCGTCGTTCTGGTTTATTGTCTAGCATCCTTGAGTAGTGGTGGAGAATTAAGCGTTTCGAAATATGTAGCCAGGGATTGTGATCTTGAGTATTTTTGTGGGGGCTGGTCTCTACGAACATTTTAGTACGGAGTGAAGTTTAGACACACCCCTAATAAACTTTTATCACATAAGATTCGGAACCTACACTTAAGTAATCATGTTAAAGTCGATCCTAATGATTTTGATAAATGAACTTTAGTTCGAAATTTGTTATATATATAATAAACACTATGGGAATCACTCCAATATTTTTGTTGATGTTTTTAAGCATGTATCCCAGGGTTAGGTATTGAAGATGGCTTGGATGGGACGGAACGCGGATATCAAGGACGGTGACTCGGTGAAATTGTGTTTAACTAAAAGATGTTTTAGGAAAAGAAAATCGTATTGTGACCCTTTAATAGAATTGAATTTCTAAAGATATTGGGTACCTATGTAGACACGGATATTATCTAATGAATTTTAATTTATAAACGAACCATTTGGTCGTTTACTGTGACTCGTGAGCTGTATTATGAAGTAGCACCCCAATGTTAGTTTATTCCGCTGCGTATTGTGAAATTGGGGGTGTTACAACTATGAATAACTAACACCACATATAATCCTATATAGCTCATCACCATCTATTTGTTAATTTTTAAATCATGGTTATAGGTAAAAACCTATTATAATTATGGTTTTTTAGTATCATAAGCGTAACTTTCCCGTTTACAATCCGTATCCGCGCATTTCTTACTCCACGTCTTCGTATTAAATATGATATATAAAAAATATGACATATATAATATATTAAGCCCTTCTGATAGAACAGTACTTTTTACTTTTCAGATGGTTTTTATAAATTTTAAATTGTCGTGAAACTCGTAACAAATAACTTATTCGTTTACAAACCGATTTTAAGCGATTCCATCAAGCACGTCTTTGATAATTGAAAAATGTATCAAATTATCAATTTCCAGCAGGAACATAATCAGCAGGAACGAACATCTCTAACAGCAGAAACGACACTTAGTCGTTTTCAATAATTCCCAACATCTCGTAAATGTCGTAACTTATTCGTTTTAACTCCGTTTTTAGCGATTCTTTCGAGCACGTTCTCGTAATTAAATGTTCTATTTATTTATGATGGTTTTCCAAAAATAAAGTCCCTGATGAACAGTAACTTTTTATAAAATTATTTTTATAAAAGTATTAATTATCGTAAACTTGTAATCGTCGTATCTCCTTCGTTATAAATCGGTTTTTCGAGTTTCTTACCTTTTTGGAATCGTCATGAGACGTACTATTTTTATAAAACATAAAATCCATGCTTTGGATTTCGAACCAAAACAGCCCCTTAATAATAATTAGGTATTCATATATATAAACTTGTTTTATATACTTTTTCAACTTAATAAAATACCACAAGTTTTCCACAAGCCATTATACCATAATATATTTAACCACATAACACATGAATAAGTGTACAAAATTATAATCACAAGCAAAAATATGTTTTACATGTTTAAAAACATCATAATGGTGATTTTGCCATATAGAACCAATATATGCATAAAATGATAAATGTAAAGACATAAAGGGTTTTAGATAACCTTATGGTGATGTATGATGATGAGAAATATAATCTAAACCCTTGTTTAGATTAAAAACCAAAGCTTGCAAGATCTTGAAACCCTAAACCCTAATCTTCCATTTTTCTTGCTTAACACTTGTAAAGACTTAACCAAGCCTTCAAATCTTCTTAGGACATCTTAGATATGTTGTAGGAATGTATGTAAATGTGTTAAATAAAATTTGGTATGGATTTGGTGTTGGTCTTGTGGTTGCCGTGAGCTAGAGAGGAGGGGGAAGAGAGATTTTGTGTGTTTTACACCTTGAAAGTGAGAAGTGTGTGTGTATTTCACTAGTAAAGGCCTTATATACTCTAATGACTAGTCAAAGACAAGATGAGGATTTCTAGGGAAAGTATGGTCAAAAGTATGGGAAGTATGGCTTGATTTAATGTGTAGAGATGTACATGACCTTAGGTATGGTTTATAAGTCCTTATGTTCCCTAAAGTGTGAATCATCCCATGAAATTATGGAGGAAATATCTAGCTAGCTAAAAGAAAGTATTATACTTGAAAAAAAATGAAAGTATAATGTTATAATGTAAAGTGTAAGTTGTAGATTTAATTTAGAAAGTATACTTGTAAATTGAATAGGTCTTGCTTATTTCTTGTATATATGAGGCGTCCCATTTGATAAGTGGGGTAAAAGTTTTATAAACTTTGATCATTGAAAATAAAAATAAGCATTTGTTGAAGCGTAAATTAATTATGGTGGTTCCGGGTATGCCTAAACGTACTTTTATCGCGAAACGTAAACAATTTACGTAACCAATAAAATAAAATATAAAAAGTTGATTATTACTTTCGTAAAATAATATATTGCTTGCTTGACGAAAACTTTAATTCGTTTGGTGTCCGTTTACGTTAATTGTTGATTTTTAGTTTACGCGATTTTACTATATAATAAGAATTAAAAGTAAACGCGTACGAAAAAAAATAATTAGTAAAATAGATGACGTCGTAAATGACCTGAAAATACGGAATGTTACAGTCTCCTCCGGTTAGAAGAGCCTTGTCCTCAAGGCTCAAGTTGCGGCACTTGAGGAACCGACGACGCGTATTGGATCAACTTGCAAAAAAACAAATCAAAGACAAGTTACGCGCCCAAATGCCGAGGGATTCGAACAACCAAAACGACGACTCCGACGATTAGTTTTTTTTATTAATTTCTAATGTATTTTTTTTAATTTTCGTAACTTTTTTTTCTTTTCTTTAAGAATGTATTTTTTTATTTAGTATTGTAATTTTTATTTTTAATGAATGAAATGAATTTATTTAGTTTTTAAATTGAGGAAAAAAATAAAAATAGTGGGTCACAAAAAGTGGTGTTATGGTGTTATGGTTACCTGGGTTTTTTTGTGTGTTGATGTTATGGTGTTAAAGCTGACGTGACACCTAAAAAATAGTGTTATGTTGTTATGACACCTGAGACTCTAACCAACGATTTATTTGTATAGACAACTAAGTACTACAGTAATTGTTTACGGAATTAGTTTACCTTTATTAGAAAGGGTGTGATGTTTTACTTAATTTTACTCAAACAAGTAGAAGAAGATTAGTTTTTGCGCTTTTATGTTATAGAAACAAAGTAATCAATGACACCGCTCATTTTGCTAATTTAAACGTTTGAATATTGAGGAATACTAGATCCACGCCCATTTTATACAAAAGAATTCCACACCCATATGTGTCAAACAAATAGTGGTAGTGAAAAAAATAAAGAGAAAATGTGATAGATAGTGATTGGTGGAACTAACATGCCACATGTGTATGTGGAAGTTTTTATGTAAGTTACGAGTGGATGTATCATTGCTCTTGAATATTTGCTTAACCAATTTAATCAGGTTTTTAAAGGGCATTAACTACGCATGCAGCATCGCATAAACTCATATATTATTAAAGCTTTGGGTTATGGTTTTACAATTTTTTTTACTCTGAAAGGGTTTTGTTAAGTTACCCGTCGCAATGCGCGAGCAATTCATAATGAGCATTCTCTATGAAATACATCAAGTTTTTCAAAGTATCTTTTAACTGGTAAAAAGAGCACAAATATATCATCGAAAAGTAAATTATATATAAAGTTTGGTCAAATTGCATATTTCGTCTCAAACGTTACGAAAGTGCAAGGATCGTCCCTGTGGGGAAACCTTTGGTGCAAATATCGTCCCTGCGGGGACGATATTTGCACTAAAGGTTTCCCTAAATGTTTCCTCACATGGACGATACTTGCACCAAATGTTTCGCTACAAAGACGATCATTGCACTTTCGTAACGTTTGGGACGAAACATGCAATTTTACCAAACTTTAAGGACGTTTTATGCAATTTACTCTTTTTTTAAGGATTATAAACACGATGCACCTTATATGTTATGCATCTTTTTTGAATTTTCAAGAAATCGTATTGTTAGTTAATAGTATATAATTAGATGTGTAGTGATAATATGTGTAGCGCCCCCAAAATTACAATAACGCAGCGGAATACTACTTGGGGTGCTACTTCATAGTCCATACGCACAAGTTACAGAAAACGACCTCAAAAGAGACGTTTAATAAAATGTCACATTCGATTTAATAAAATATCAGAGTTACACAGGTTCCGAACAGTTTTGCAAAAACAACATGAGTTCAAACTTGACTCATTTCATATAATAAAATGTTATCGAATGTGAAAGTAAACTGAGTCTTTAAATCTTTAGATATCCACGCCATACTCCCATCCAAGCAAGCACAAGCATAATCACCTGAGATAAAACATGCTAAAAAGTCAACGAAAAACGTTAAGTGAATTCATAGAGTTTATATGAATAAAAGTTAAAACACAAGCATTATTAATTATTATAGGATAACTTGTTGTACACCAAGCTACTAGGAAACATTGCATTGAGCTCGTGACACCGATCCCATCGACTAATAAAGATCATTTAAGATATATTCAATAATATTGCCCCCAGGTTAGGTATCTTTGCCTCATACCTACTAACATCTCGATACAATATGTCCGAACATTAGGTGTTCCCGCAATGGATGCATCCCCAAACACCGAACCGGGTTGTCAAGCCCATAGATCTATTAATTGTAACAGCGGCTACCCATCATAGGTAGTTGACGGTTCACGAAATTGGGGTCTTTTGACAAATGCTACTCATGCAATCAAGATATATATTCGGGTCCAGCATACCGAAAACAACTTGTGTTCAATTTGTAAAAGCTAGCATGTATCTCCCTCGCGGGACCAAACACCTCTTGGAGATTATCTCCATCAATCGACTCCGCCGCATCCCATTTGGGGGTACTCTTTCAAAATTTTCCACACGTGAGGGTATTGAAATTTTTTACCAACTCGCTCCAAGTACACCGTCTTCACAGTCTCGATCAAGTCAGCTTCATTTTCTCCGCTTTTTCGATTTGCCTGTTTGTAATAAGCGTTAAACCGTTGGCAATCACCGTGCATTCGGGTCCATTTTCCCGTCAACATATTTTTGGTACGCACCGGACCTGTTGTTCGGTCGTGGAAATCTTCAATAATCTTGTTCCAATAGATTTCATCCCGTTGGTCTTTTTCGATATTGTTGTCCTGCGAGTGCTCGATCCAAGCCTCGGCTAGCAAGATTTCTTCTTTGTCATTCCAACGGATATTGAGTCGCCTTGTTTCCATATCTTCATTTTCATCGCCCTCGTCCAATTCGACAACTGGTTGTTTCACCGTCCTTTTTTGTTTTCGCTTAGGTTCACGGGGTTCTTGGGCTTGGGGTATTTTGAATTGTGGTTGTGATGAGTGTTGTGGAAAAAACATTGTGGTTGTGATGATTGTTGTGAAAATATGACGTTGTTTGATTGTTGTGGAAAAAAGTGTTTGGTTGCGTATTTCTTGATTCGGTATCTTGGAACACGTATTGTTGATTTTTGATGTTACGCTATTGTGATTGATAAGCATGTTCGGGCGGTGACATTTGCGTTCCATAAGGGGGAAACGGTTGCGACGAGTTTGAGTGTTGGGAACCTGAGGTAGACGGATTCGATTGGTTTGGCGAAGATGAGTATTGGTTGGATTGGAGAAGATGGGTAAAAAACCCGGGTTTTGTTCATTTGGTGGTTGAGACATTTTTTTTTGAGAAGAAGATTATATGTTTAGAGTAATTATAATATTGTTGTAGAGAAGTGTGTGTTAAAATGGGGTGTTATTTATAGGGAAAAATGGGTATAAATTTTTTTTTTTTTAAAGTTTGGAAATATATATCCGTTGGGTTGCAACGGCTCACTTTTGTCTTTTTGTTTCGTCGTAGAGATGGCGAGGTTTTCGGTTTTTGGCCGGTAGCGAGGTAACATGGTATGGTGACGAGGGCAGTGGCGAAGCCACGTAGGAAGTGGCGAAGCCACGTAGGAAGTGGCGAAGCCACTCGCCACCATACCCTCCTCTCTTATTAGGCGTGACATACATAATTGATTAGTTGTTTGGTGATGATGTAATCCATGATTTTGCAATGCGTGGTACTTTATACTTCAGAGGCTTGAATATTTAAACATGACAACAACATGTAAATCAAATGAGAAGAAACTTAACACGAGAGAGTGAGAAAAAACCACAATCATACACTTCAAATGCATTTACCAAAATACCTGTATTTTTTTTAATCCTCCCACATTTAAAAAAAAATAAATTACCAATACAGTCACAATACACTAGTAGTTTACCAATTGCTACTCAAAATATTAGCTTTACCAAATCCTCCAATGTGGTGCGCTATTATTGTTGCTTGCGCACCATTTTCATTTCTATGACCTACAAAGTACAATCTAATAAATGCTCATTTACTTTTCTCACCGTACCTCCATTGACTCATCCCTCTTTCACTATCACTCAATTACATATACTCATTCACTTTTACTATCACCCATTAAAGAAAATGCCTGCAAACCATACGAAAATTCCTAAAGAAATTTCCATTAAAAGTTAAATTCAAAATTTGATTTATCGCTTTCATGTTTTGGTGCGTTATTTTTGGTGTGGGGTTCAGTATGTTGCGCTAATTGGTTGTGGTTTGGTCCCCGGTTATTGAGTATTTTGTTGGTCTCCTTTCGTTATTGAAATTATGGCTCAAGATCAAGCTCATTTACCGGTATAAATTCTTTGTTTTTTTACCATTTACGTTTTATTTATATAAATTTTTCTGTTTTCAATATTTATCCTTTTACATTTTCGATCTTCCGATGATTATTGGTCGTGGTGCAAGTGTTTTGCATTGTTAATGTTAATTATTATAGTATATTAACAGCTTATTGTTATCCTTTGTCTATATTATAATCGAACAACACAACTATTATTATTTTGAATAAATGGAATATCACTTGATCTATGACATAATTAAAATTAAAATGATATTAAATTTCATTTCAACATGTGCAATTCTTACTCTGAAATATTATCATAATCATAATTATTTTTTGAGGTGTTCACAAACCGGATAATACTCACACGAACCAAAGACTAAAATCGAACCAAACTGTAAAAAACTAAACTGAATTTGTCACAACCGAACTAAACCGAATTAAATATTCGGTTTGGATATGATTTTGGCAAAATTTAAACCGAACCGAATCGAACAGAACAGAACACCAAATTCATATAAATATATAAAAACGAAAGTAATAAAATATTGAGGGCAAGTAATTTCGTTTGTGTTAGATGCGGATGAATCAATTTGATTCCATGAATAAATAGGTCCCTTATCAAAAACTAGACTTGTGGATTTGTCAGTTTGCATCATTGACTTTCAATTTGGCTATAAATGTACGTTTGACTAAAAAAAGGCTTATCTTATCTGTACCCCTGAAACACCGTTTGTACCCCTCTGGGTTTTTTTGCGGTTTATTTTTTGTATTTTATTTTTTTTATATTTTTATAATTTTGTATATGTTATAAAACTGTGACACGGAAAAAGCGGAACGAAAAATATAAAGTTTAACAGGTCAAAAGTATGAAACTGTCAAAAACTACGAAACAGATTCTGATAAAAAACTACGTTGCACTGTAAAAAGAGGGTACAAAAAGAATGTTTTATACCTTTTGGCACTTTTCAGTGGGCCAAGGATGGTACCAATAGGGGTACCCCTAAAAAAATTGCTCACTGTTTTTTTAGTTCACTGTTTTTTTTATTTGTCAATTTGCATAACTTGTACGTTTGACTAAAAATAATAATTAATTAATTAAATGTTATAAAACACCTCATAAGACATCCGTAAACGCTTTTTTGTTGTACGAGACTACTTAAGAATTTTTGTTTGACTAAGGCTACCCAATACAATGACCATCAACCACATTCACTTTATCACTACAAAGCGGACTTTTTTTTAAAATTAAAAACGTAAATGTACGAAAAAAAACTTAAGCGTAAAAACGTACGAAATTAAAAAACATTACATTTTTCTTTTCAATTTTTCACACGAACTAAATTAATTTCATTCAAATAAAAATACAAATTACAATACCATAATAAAAAAAATTACAATACGAAATAAAAATAA
>BQNB010192086.1:0-11643 GCA_026074375.1 Tanacetum coccineum
GTCTTTTTATTTTAACCTTCCTCTCTCTCTCTATATATATATATATATATATATATATATATATATATATATAAAGTTGGATCCATTGAGAAGGTTTTTATTTTGAGAAGATTAAGAAGGTTTTCAAAAACGATACATTTTTAACTTCGATTCAAGTTTTTCAAGCGTAGAACTCATTTAAATGTGATTATAATCCAAGTTGTGTAATTTTTTTTGAATCAATGTTAAAAATCTCTTGATTTTGTGATATACGTACAATACTGAATCATCTGTATAAATTTAATGAAGCATTACCGTAACTCGATTTTAACAATGATTTGTGAATCAAATTTGTTAATTTATAGACTCGATTCACTATTAAATGATGTTTACTTGTGAATCAAATAAAAAAATATGAATCAATGTGTTCAAACAAAGATTTCTCAATCTTCTCAAAATAAAAACCTTCTCAATGGAACCAAAGCATATATATATGTATATGTATATATATATATATATACATATATATATATATATATATATATATATATATACACATATATATATATATATATATATATATGTATTAAATACAAATACATATATATATATTCTATATATATAATAATATATATATATATAATAATAATAAAATATTATAATATATATATAATAAATATATACTATATATAATATATATATATAAGCTATGTAATGTGTTTATTAATATATATATGGTATTCTGTACATATATATATATATGATATGTGAGTAATATCTATAATATATAATACATACATGATACCTATATATATACATACATACATATATATAATATATAACATACAATATATATATATACATATATATATATATATATATATATATATATATATATATATATATATATATATACACACACAAACATATATATATATACACATAACATATATATACCATATATAATACATATATAAAAATATACTTATAATACATATATATATAATATATATATAATATAAATATATATAAATAAATAGTAAAATATAGAGCGTATATATAGACTAAGCGATAAACAATATATGAATATTAGTATATATATATAATATACTATATATATATATAGACTTCATATTGTACTTAAATATCGCAAAATCGAGAAGATTTTAACACTGATTCCAATTTTTTTACAAACATTTATTATAATCACATTAAGGAGGGTTAATATTTACCCGCTTTATATATATATATATAAATAATACTATATATTATATATAATATATATATAATATATATAAAATGTAATGTATATATATATTATTATGTATAGGAGTATATAATCATGTATATTTATGTATGTATAATATATATAATATATATGTATGTAAATATATAATATATTAATATGGTTATATATATATAATATATATATATATATATTATATAGATATCTATATATATATATATATATATATATATTATATTAATATATGATTAATAGGATAAAGATCAAATAAAAAGACAAATATTGCGTGAGAAGGGATAAAAAGATTTATTTTTTTTAAAAATTTCTCCAAAAAATTCTGAAAAAAATCCACAAGATCAGTATGATTGGTGCAGATGAAAAAGTTCTCGTAAAGTCCAACAAGTCTCTTCTTTTCTTCTAAAAGTGGATCTAGATCTTTTTGGGCAGAAAATTTTTTATTAACAAAAAACCGTTTGCGTGCATTAAATCCGTTTTTTTGTGCATCAAAAATTCGTTTTTGTACTCCAACTTCTTTTGACTTTCTGACTTTCTGCGTCAAAATTTTATTGCGCGCAAACTATAAACAAGTCAAAAAATTTGTGCATCAAAATTTTTTTCGTGCATCAAAATTTCTTTTTGCGCACACACAAAAAAACGTATAAAAACTCAAAACTAGAAAAACTTCTTTTTACAAAAGTTTTATGACACCAACCATTAACCTGATTTAATGAAATTTTTTGGAATTTTTCGAGAACTTTTTAAAAAAAAGTTTTCTTTTTATCCTTCTCACGAATATTTTTCTTTTTATTTTAACCTTCCCCGTATAGTATATATATATATATATATATATATATATATATGTATGAGTATATACACACACACACACACACATACATATATATATATATATATATATATATATATATATATATATATACATATACATATATATATATACTGATTCAGTATTGTAATTATATCGCAAAATCGAGAGATTTTTAACACTGATTCAATTTTTTACACATTTTGGATTATAATCACATTAAGGGGGTTGAATAGTTTACCGCTTTTTAATCTAATTTATGGTTTGTTTATAAAAATTTAGATTCGACTTTATATGAATTCAATATGTGCACAATATGCACAATACAACTAAATAAATAAGTGATAACAAGATATGAAATAAATATGTAAGACAATAGATGAGAGTTAGAAAGATCAAACCACAACACAAGGATTTATAGTGGTTCGGTAACGAAGTACCTCTTCACCCTACTCCACTCCCCGAGCACCAAACTCGAGAGTTTTCTTCACTATGTCAACAAGCTCCCTTTAGGCGGAGAAAACCGGACACACAAGCTTATACCGATTTCTTCGACACTAAGCCAAATGGTGAGTCACACTAATCCTAGCTAGCACCCAATCAGTCACAAACACCTTTTGATTTTGAGGACTAAAAGAGCGCAGAACCCACTATCAAGACTTTACTTCACCAAGACACTAACACGATCATCCCGATCTATCTAAACTCTTTACGATCACCACAATCTAACTAAACTTCCTATGATCACCACGATCTAACTAACCTTCCTATGATCAGTACGATCTAACAACTATACACACCTTCACAATGTACACAAATAATTTACAAGATATAATACAATTGCAACAATGTTACAAGCACACACACTAAGCTATAATACTTCTTCACTTGATGGTAGAAAATATTCTTCTCTTGCACTTGAGGATATAAGCTTGGATCACTTGGAAACAAAGGCTTATGATTTAATGATCAAAGGAAAGAAAGAAATGTAGAAACTGATTTAGAACAGAAAGAATGTGTGTGCAAGAGGTGAGAAAATCAGTAAGGAAGAGTCCAGCATTTATAGGCAAAGTTGGGAGCTTTTTGTCTGGCTATCACCCTTAGCTCATGTGCCAGCCCCCTTATCACTAAGGGGGGCGCCCTTATATTTAAGGGGGCCGCCCGTGCCAAGACGCTCCCTTTTTTGTCTTTTCCGGGGGAGGTGTTTTCTGGAACATTTCAAGCCGTTTTTAGGTATAAAATTTGAATTCAAAATATTTATTTTGAATAAAACATTTCTTTAAAATGTAAAAATGTTTTGTAAAAGTTATAAAAATGTTTGTAACATTTTTATAAAAAAATATGAGGTTGAATAAAAATTCTTTTGATCATATGATGCATTAAGCATTTATTTATTCATACCTTTAAGTGATTAAACTTTCGAAATAAAAATTTACTACTAATTACTTGTTTACGTTTAATTTTACATTGAACGTTTTTACATTTTGTGATTATCAAAACGTAGAGAGGTCAAAAAAATATTAATAACGTTTTAGGCATTATTTCTATCAACACTATGGTTTTTCAATTAGGTGGAGTTAAGAGAAGCATGTCTATGAGACAATTCATTTTGGCACACGCCTGAGGAAATGAACAACAACTTATTTGGACCATTTTTTGATGCTTGCTTTAGAAATAGGACAAACAACTATAACCCTACAGAATACTTTGTTGGAATTTCCACTCGAAATCACTATAACACCCAACACCCTCCTTCTTACACCACTATCAAAAATCCCCTCCGTCATTTGGTTCATAGGTTGCTCACCTTGTCTGTTGCAGGTAGACACAGTGCAAAGGAGAAAGTGACTATGGATGATTTGTTCCTTTTGCATAGCATGGATGAAGGGGAGATGGTTGATGTGTCACACCCCCAAATAGGGTCCCGTCTGATTTATCATCCAGGGGCGTGACGTTATTGAACATCTGAAGTACAAAGCATAAAGAACGACCTCTAAGGGTAGTTTTAAAAATAAACACCGTTGCATAAATTCAAAATATTAATTAGTTTACATTGATAAAATTTAAATGATTCGAAAGTTAAAATGCGGAAGCTTAAATAAGTTCAACAACGGTATTTAAAGACATAGATAAATTTTTGGTAAACCGGTCCGGGCAAATAGACTTCACATAAGTCAAACAACGACATCCATGCTAAGCACCTGAGAAAAACATGCTTAAAACGTCAACAATTAAAAGTGGGGCTATAAACTCACCTTGGAATAGTAGGTTAAAGAGTATACGTCAAAAAGTATGATCACTCAGAACGAACAATGGTACACATGTATGACCTAAAAGAATATGAGTTTCGGTTTAGACTCGGAACGATAACTGAGTGTGAATGATGCATGAATGTTTATTATTTATTTGGTAGACGTTGTTTATGGGTAAAAACGTTAGTGATCGAGTTTTGTGAAAAGTTTTAGATTATAATTAATTGTATATATAATATTATATTAATTATATAAATATAATATTATATTATTGTTAACATATACGAAAACTTAATGTTGTTGCAGTTCGGCACTTTACCCGTCCTCAAGTAATTAGTCAAGACATTTTAATATTCTTGTTTTTCTAGTATTTTCTAAGTATAAATAATTTATAGAAATTTTGGCATGACTTGTTCGTGTTTACACACTTTTCCAAAGTCGTAGACTTTAATAAAAACCACTTTTAAATCGCTCTCAATTTACAAGTTACGATTTACAAACCTTATACAATCACTTTCTATTTTTAGCAAATCCGACAAGTCATTAAAATCCTTATTATTCGTAACGTCTAACGTTCAAAATAAATTAAACGTATAGTGTCTAAGCCGTACACTATTAAATAAGGTATTCATGAACTTATTCAATAAGCTACACCGTAGCTTTACGCCTTGGTGTATTGTATTTATGTTGGGCCTTGGCCCGTTAAGTCCAAAAATGTAGTTTTACTCATCCATATAGTCCGATAAGCAAAACGTTTAAATATTAAACACAAGACTTAATAATAAGCTATCAATACGCTCACAATAAGCCAAGACAAAGACCCATTAAGCCAACCATGGGCCTTAAGTAACGGTTTGGGCTTGTGTGTTAGGCCGAACTCTTATAAGCTCACATGGACCCATTTATTAAGTCCGTTAAGCCAATAAGCATCGATTAAGTCCTTGGTTTTATAAAAATTCCGGCATGACCCGTTCATGTTTACACGTTTACCAAAGTCATAGACTTTAATAAAAACCATTTTCAAATCACTTTCAATCCACTTTTCATAATTACAAACTATACATCATCAAATATCTTTTTATAATTTATCAAAAGACCATTCGGACCCTTATTGAGCTTTTAGGCCCAATAAGCCTAATCTTATTATTCGTAACGTGCGCGAGCGGTGCGTACAAAAAATAAGTTAAACGTATAGCGTCTAAGTCATACACTATTATTAAATAAGCTATTTATGAACTTATTCAATAAGCTACACCGTAGCTTTACGCCGTGGTGTATTGTATTTATGTTGGGCCTTGGGCCGTTAAGTCAAAAAATGTAGCGTTACTTATCCATATAGTCCGATAAGCAAAACATTAAATAATAAACACGAGACTTAATAATAAGCTATCAATAAGCTCACAATAATCCAAGCAATAATAATCCGAATCACATAAGCTCAAAAATAAGCTCGTGGTGTTGGGCCTTTGGTGTGGGACGCGGCTAAAAGCCCATGCAAGCCATATTCAGGCTTATTTATTAAGCCGAATAAGTTTACCATTTGTCCTTTCAAAATTAGCTAGAAAATAAGCTAATAAATATAAGCCGAAACAAAATAAGCTAACCAAACACTTCTTCTTCCTTTTCTAGTTGGGTTGAACCATAAAATAAGCTTTTTCAAAAGCTTATTTACATAAGCCGAATACAATAAGCTATAAACTAACATTTTTATTATACAAAAATAACCACGATCACAAAACTATACTTTCCTTATATTTTCTTTTATTATTTTCGAGCCATATGCATAACCTTTTAAGGTTTATGTAGTTTTAAAATCTTTGTTTTTACAAATATTAAGTTTTTACAAACTAGTATGTATGCATCAAGATGATTATGAAAGTACAAGTTATTAAAAGATTTGAAGACTTACAAAGTTTGAAGGTTTTAGGAAGATGAACATGACTAACACAACTCAAATGTTGTTTAACTAATACCCAAATGATACAAATGATCAAACCTTCAATAAATCTTCAAAGGCTTTTGATTAAAAATGAAAAGTTTATGAATTTATATATGTGTGTGTATGTTTCGTGGGTTAGGAAGAACAAGAGAGCAAAGGAAAAACTCAATGTTAAGTGTGTGAGATATGAATGAGAAAATAAGATGTAAGATGGTATATATGCACAATTGCTTCACAAACTAAGAGTGTGTATGTGTGTGTGTGCCGTAGGATAGGACAAAGGGGGAGAAGGGACCAAAATGATCTCCCAATCACAATTTAGTAAGGACATATGACTAGTTGGAATCATGTCTTATTGTTTTGAAATTCAAATTTGGCATCCAAGGTTCATAAAGGGTGCTTGTTTGGACGTGAGCAAGGGGAGAGAGGACCAAAATGGTCTCCAACATTCTAGGGTACTAGTGCTTCATGTTTGATTTAATTTCCAAGTCCTCTATGCATATGCTCATATTTTAAATAAATCACGATTCACGTAAGTAACGAAACGAATAACGGTATCATCGAAATATATGAAATTTTAAATATTGCCTTGAAATATAAAAATGTGGGTATTGCCAAAATACTACAATGTTAGGTGTCCCGGTTCACTCCCGGCGACGATTCTCAGATAAAAGCGAGAAAACTTCCCGGTTAAACGAAACTTTTAAAAAATCAAATTATCAAACGGAAATGGCTAAAATATTGAACGGAAATTTGCAGGGTGTCACATCCTTTCCCCTTTAAAAGAGCTTTGTCTTTAAAGCTTACAACGTAGCATCTGCCACGGGCGTAGAAATTGCGAAAAGATGAGGGTACTTCTTTTGCATTTGATCTTCACGCTCCCAGGTGAACTCAAGACCTCTCCAAGAGTTCCAGCATACTTTGACAATCGGAATACAGCTCTGCTTTAGACGTTTGACCTCACGGTCCATGATCTTGACAGGTTCTTCGATGAAGTAGAGTTTGTCGTCGATTTGGATTTCATCCAGGTATATCAAGAGGTTCGTCAGTCATGCATTTCTTCAAATTCGAGATGTGAAACGTACTATGAACTCTACTTAACTAATTTGGGAGTTCAAGTTAGTAGGAAACGGTTCCTACTTTGTCAATTATCTCAAAAGGTCCAATATAGCGTGGGTTCAGCTTTCCTTGTTTGCCAAAACGTATCACCCGTTTCCATGGCGACACTTTTAGCATGATCTTATCTCCCACTTGAAACTCGAGGGGTTTTTGTCTTACGTTGGCATAGCTCTTTTGACGATCACGGATGGCTTGGATACGGCTCTTGATTTGAACGATCTTCTCAGTCGTCTCGTGGATAATCTCTGGGCCAATGAGCTGACTATCTCCAACTTTCGCGTAACAGATAGGTGATCGACACTTGCTCCCATACAACGCCTCAAATGGAGCAGCCTTAATGCTGGTATGGTAACCTGGATGGTAACTGATTGTTATACCGAAAAATCCACTAACGTAAATGTCAATCCTAGCCCTTTTCTAAAACGAGTAGAGCACGTAACATGTCTCCAACGTTCTGAATAGTTCTCTACCATCTCTACCAATGTTGTCTGTGGAGGTAAGCTGTACTCATATCCAAATCGAGTACCTAAAGCTTATATATTAAGGAACTATCCAAAAAGTGAAGTAAATTTCCCATCACGAACATAGATGAACAAAACTGGCACTCATAGCCGAGTAGACTACAACCTTCAAGATTGTCTCATCAACTTCTCAAGCATGTCAACTTCATAGCATATGTAAGAAAATGAGCAGACTTAGTGAGACGATCAATGATTACCCAAATCGTGTCTTTACTGGTTGCCGCCTTTGGAAATATAGTCACAAAGTCCATATTTATGTTCTCCTATTTCCATTGTAGGATTTTTGGTTGAACCAACAAACTGGACGACTTCTGATATTCTACCTTAACCTTGGCACACGTTAAACATTTGCTGACATATGGGGTTTGGGGTGGCAATTTCTGCTTTTAATTTGGCCTACTAATACAGCTTTTTCAGGTCTTGGTACATCTTATCTGATCTAGGATTGATGGAATACTTTGACTTATGAGACTCATGCATAATCAAAGCTCTTAGGTCACCAAAACACAGAATCCAACTTTAATTGTTCAAACATAACGTTTCGTCAGCACGAGGTTCTAGCTTGTTAATCATGCCATGCAAATCTTTGTTGATGAAGTTCTCTTCTTTCCTGGATTCTGATTGTGCACTAAAAATATGCTTAGGAAGATTTAACCCTGTAGTCATAACTAAGGCCCGAACTTGTATTGCGGCTTACTTCTCTCCTTTCGGCTCAGGGCATCAGCCACCACGGTACGCGCTTTTCCTGGGTGATGATCGAATCTCACCAGCGTATCGCACAACACTCTAACCACCGACGCGTTGTACTCAAGTTCAACTCCTTCCTGATCGAGAGAATGTGTTGCAAACTCTTGTGATCAGTGAACACGACGCACTTTGTACCATACAGATAGTGTCTCCACATCTTCAAAGCAAACACTACTGCACCAAGCTCTAGGTCGTGTGTGGTATAGTTCTTCTCGTGAACCTTAAGTTGGCGGGATGCGTAAGCTATGACCTTCTCCTTTTGCATCAAAACCGCACCCAACCCTTTATGCGAAGCATCGCAATATACCACGAAGTTCTCACTTCCCTCGGGTAAAGCCAAAATCGGCGCACTACACAATTTTTGTTTCAACAGCTGAAACGCAGCCTCTGCCTTTTCTCCCCAATCAAACTTCATGCTTTTCTGAGTCAACTTCGTCATAGGCCTAGCGATTTTTGAGAAACCTTCGATAAATCATCGGTAGTAACCGGCCAAACCTAAAAATTGACGAATCTCGGTTGGTGTCTTGGGTGACGCCCAATCCTTGATAGACTCAATCTTAGCTGGATCAACGTGAATGCCTTCACTATCAATCACGTGACCAAGAAATTATACCTTTGACAGCCAAAACTCACACTTTGAAAACTTGGCGTATAACTCCTTATTCTTTAGTAACCTCAGTATTAACTTAAGGTGCCCTTCATGCTCCTTTCTGCTCTTGGAGTAGATCAAAATATCATCGATGAATACAATTACGAATCTATCCAGATACAGTTTGCACACCCGATTAATCAAATCCATGAATACTGCCGGTGCGTTAGTCAAACCAAACGACATTACTTGGAACTTGTAGTGACCATAGCGAGTCCTAAATGCTGTCTTTGGAATGTCTTCCTCGCGAACTCTGAGATGGTGATAACCAGATCTTAGGTCGATCTTGGAGTAGACTCTTGACCCTTGGAGTTGATCAAACAAGTCATCGATTCTCGGTAGTGGGTATCGGTTCTTCACAGTAAGTTTGTTTAGTTCACGGTAGTCGATACACATCCGAAAAGATCCGTCTTTATTTTTGACAAACAAAACCGAAGCTCCCCAGGGTGAGAAACTGGGTCCTATAAATCCTTTGTCAGAAAGTTCTTGCAACTGATTGGATAATTCTTGCATTTTGGCTGGTTCCAATTGGTACGGGGCTCGTGCTACAGGTGCAGCACCAGGGACTAAGTTGATTTGAAATTCAACTTGTCGAGTAGGTGGTAGTCCAGGCAAGTCTTCTGGAAAGACTTCCAAAAATTCCTGTACGATTGGCACGTCCTCATGCCGCTTCTCCTTTGACTTGTCCTCAGTCTTCTTGGATGTAACTTACACTAGATAAACTTGACATCCCTTCTGTATATACTTATGGGTATTCATACACGATATGATGTTCAGCTTTGACTTACTTCTGCCGTCACAATCATCACCTTAGATTATCAACACTTCATCTCCATAAGGGATACGAACGACCTTCTCGTCACAAACAATCAACGCGTAGTACTTTTCCAACCAATCCATACCGATGATGATGTCAAAACTACCAAGTTCTACGGGCATTAGATCTATATCGAACGGATAACCTAATAATCCTAATGTACAGCCTCTAAGGACAACATTTGTTTCTGAAATTCTTCCATCGGCAAGTTTTATGGCATAACTAGTGTCTAAAGTTGATGGTGCAACATCAAGAAAAGTACTAAAGGTAGACAACAAAAAACTCCTATCGAAACCCGAATCAAATAACATAGAAGCATAACTGTTAGCCTCAATTTATTGAGTCAAACAAGGAAGCTCGGTCACTCTACGATGGAGCTTCGGTCTTTAATTAGTTAATGTTGTAACAGGATAATATCGGGAATCGGGCTCGATAGCTAATCTAATATTGTATATGTTTTGGGTTTAATCCCAAACAAAACCCGAGCCCGGGTCCTAGTTAAATATCCCGCGCGTCACATTAAATGTGTAGGGGTATATATATATTTAGATATTTTCTAAATATCTAAATATATATAGATATTTTCTAAAAGAAAATATCTAGTTTTATAATCTTTTTCATAATATCTAAAACTCTTTTTTTTAACTCATGCCTTTGTTGTATCTACAACCGAACCCTCATTTTTGGGTTAAGTGATGAACTTCACTATAAGTTTTCATGAAGGGAAGTATTAAAACCGGGAAAACCTACCAAATTGGTATCAGAGCCTCGGGTGGATTTCGTGATTTTTTTGTTGTGATAAGCTTATACGGATCGGCAGTTTCGTTGGGTTATTTGTGGACTCCGGTGCATGATTTTATTTCGTGGCTCATTTTGGGTGTTGCAAAACGTTGGCATCGAACGAGTGAAAAAAAAAGAGCGGAAACTTTCGTGAAAAACAACCGAACGAGCGAAAAACATCACGATCGAACGAGTAAAAACGCTTGGATCGAACGAGAGGAAACGTTTGGATTGAACGAGCGGAAAATTTCGAGGATCGAACGAGCGAAATTTTCGAGAATCGAACGAGCAGACTCGAACTAGCTGACCGAACGAACGGAGCGAACTAACGGACCGAACGAACGGACCGAACTAGTGGATCGAGCAAGCGATCGAACAAGCGGACTCGAACAAGCGATCGAACGAGCGGATCGAACGAGCGATCGAACGAGCGATCGAACGAGCGAATCGAACGAGCAATTTTTTTTTGGACCGAACGAATTTTTTTTAGAAAACTTGTGTGACGAAACACGTTTCAGTAAAACAGCCATAACTTTTGATCCGTAAGTCCGTTTAAGGCCCGTGACCTCTCAAATCGAAGAGAAAAACGAGACGGATCACGCTGTAACCACCTTTGGCAGGTTAAGGATTTTTCGAGGCCCAAAAAGCTTGTTTTCTATGATTTTTTGACATTTTTCAGTTTTTTCTGGAATTTTTGGCCGCTGATTCCGCATTAAATCATTCACGGTTTTCTATTGATTCTGTAAAATCCTCGTTAATTCATTTATCGGT
>BQNB010192089.1:0-11642 GCA_026074375.1 Tanacetum coccineum
TAGGGATTTCTTCAGAACGTTTACACCACCAACGATTAGTCACACATGATGATTCTAGAATCCATATCTACAAATGATAAATGAACGAACATAATTAGAAACAATTTTATGAGTTAATTAACTTCACAAGTGTTTCAACAAGACAACTAACCTTGAAAGACAATAAAAATCCAGACAAGGAATATGTCGGAACAAAGTTGGGGTTCATTTTTAAAGCTTTATGGTGCCCTTGCTGGTGGTTCAAGTTAACATTCCTGATGGCACCGTATAACTCCCGCCACATATGTTCGCCCCAAGGAAAATCATTCCAAACATCAAGATTCTCAGCCGTTCTAAGAAATACATCATCAACGGCAGATCCCAACTCATGACCCATGAATATAACTTCCAAAGATAACAATAAACATACTTATATAGAGTTTGGATCAGAAAGGCTACTAAAACGGTATTCATCCTCAATCAAAGACAAAAGATCTATGTTTTTTAAATACTCCCTTATCTTTTTAGGAAATACACGATCATGAAAAGTGATATCACCCTCCCTAAATTTACGAAAACTTAGAAACCCAAACTTAAATCTACTAATGAGGCAAAATTCACGATGACCAAAGTGAAGAGTATGGCCATTTACACTATAAATTAGTGGAAGATCGTAGTGATCATTATCAGATATCTTTTGCTTCTGAAGCATATAATGGATGAGACTTTCCTCATTTTCAACATAAGTTAAATCCAACCACCGCCCAAAGCATGTCTCCCTAAACAATACACAGTGGTCCAACCCTAGTATATCTTTCAACAACGAAAAGTAATGGAGTTTGCTTTTGTGACAACCGTGATTTGAGCAGGTCAGTTATACCTTTAGAATTGGCTAAGAGTTCATTTTATGTGTTTAAGTGTTGCTCTATGTGATTTTATGTGTGCTAAGTGAGTTAATTATGTGCTTGATATCATTTTGAGGTGTATGGGCATCTCATTTTGAGTATGTTATGTTGGATAATGAGTATTCCATTTGTTCACGTTTAGTGATAATGGAAGGGAATGGCGTATTGCATGTAAGCTATGTCAATAGTTGGATAATTAAGTGTTAAGCGTTTATGGGAAATATGGCATTATAGAATTGAAATAAGTGAGTGAAATATGGAAGTTTATAGCAAACTTTCTAAAATTAGAAAGTGGGTTGGTGAAATGAAAGTTATATTTAGAAAGTCTAGTTTGTAGCATTTAAGTAAAAAGGTTTAATCAAATTAGCTTATGTTTTTATAAAAACTTAAGGTAATATATGTAATAATATAAATAATAATAATAAAAAAATATATAGGGGGGGTTTCATCTGGCCCAAAAAAAGAAAAAGAAAAAGGGGTGTTTTAGTTAAACTAGGATTTGTTAAAGTTATTATCTAAAAACCCTAACATAATTTTAGTCTCACTTTGCCTCTCCCTTCTCCCATTGCCGTCAACTCAGCCCCAAGAAACAAGGAGATCAAAATTTTGATCCAAGATTTTGTGAGCTAGATCGTGTAGGATCGAGTAAGAACGCTAGGTATTGATCTTTCCCATGTTTAATTCTTTTAAATGTATGTATATGTTTATATATATATATATATATATATATATATGTGTTAAAAATTCAAAATATTAATGATTAATGAAGTTAGAATGATTAGGGTTTGATTAGGGTCATGATCATGCAATTGGTTAGGTTAGATTTGCGATAAAAACTTAATTTAGGATGAGCAGAATTTAGGGCTGTGTTTACGAGTGATTATCTCCATGATGGTAATAGCTTTTGTCAAGTTTCCGGTGTCTATAATGTAGCTCAAAGAGTCTAGTTTCCAGAACATCCGGCCTCGAAAGTTTTTAAGGTCGGGAAATCATTCAATTGTTGGTTACGAGAAAGGTTGTCAAATCAGTAAATACGGGTCAGATTTAGGTCAGATTACGGGGTGTAAAACCCCCACTTAAAATTTGAATTAGGCTTAGCCAACCTACAGGAGTTTAGTTCTTTATGTCTATTAAAAATCCCCCAAAGGAGTGTTGGAATCTAACATTTAAGTTAACCAATTAACTCTTACGAGTACGCGGCAGATAGATCTAGTCTAGCATATATAATTAACATACATTAAACACAATAAGGAACATGAAAAATAAATAGAGACATACCCTTGAAGTCACCAGCAAGTAATTGAAATAGAGAACAAGAAACTAGTGACTAAGTGGTCACCTCTACGAGTGCTCACACAAATACGTAAACAAGCACGCCCGGATGCTAGTCCAAACTTCATGTGTACCCAAACAATAATTGTAATACTAAAACAACCTGAATTACATACCCAAAACCTCTCTTGTAATGTGTACCAAGATTGAGTATAGAAAACTAGGGCTTGTATTAAATTTGGTTCAACCGAAATAAGTTGAATTGAACCGAAAACCAACAAACAAAATCCAGGCTTGTTTCCATCCGTTCTCACGCAATGAGAACACGTAAACCGAATCCTTGTACCTGCTATAGGATTCCTGAGATCAGACTACGCTTGTTGTACCTCCTTTGATGTTACCGAAATCAAACAACAATTGTAGTAGAACCGAAAATGGGTAAAACCCTAATAATGGTTATGTATAATCGGCTGAGATATATGGAATGGAGAAGGAGATGATTTTCTGAATTGTTGAAGTTGTTATTCTGTCGTCTGATTGAGATAGGGTAAGGAGTATTTATAATCTCTAAACCCTACTCTTGATAAGTGTTGGAATAAGACTCCAAAACTTATCACAACTCTCACTTTAATTCTTATCATCACTCTCCCTCTCCCACCCTATCTCAAAAACGTATCTAGACACCTTCATGAACCTTATAGCCGGCCCCACTCTTAGGACAGCCTAATGTTCTTGTCTTGATCGTTTTTGGTACAAACGGTTTACTTAGAAACGTCACGTGAAGTATAAAACGTACTCTATGCGTTTAACGTGTGTGCCCCCAATAGGCTCACACACTTCTAGTCGTGCATTTTCTATCCAACTACCATACAATCCAACAAGGGTTTGAAAGATGGTAATATTTGATGAATGATGGGAGTTTATGAAAAGGGGTGGAGGGTTTTATAACAGAACTAACGGGTTTTTTCCTTGCATGGCACATTTTGTTCTAATTCTTGCCATGAGGACAGAATGTAAACATAATCGGGTATGTTTAGGAAGGGGCTTATTGAGGCTTTTTGCTTTTAAAATAAGTCGGTTTATAAAATAAGTCTCGTTTGTCACACGGGCTTATGAAAGGGCTTATAAGTCATAAGTCTATAAGCCCCAGCCCCATAAAAGGGGCTAAAAACTTTAGCCCGAGGCTTTTGAACCTTAAATTACTTATATACCTACAATAATATCTAGCATATACCAAAAGGGAGATGATTTGCACACTCTTCTAATTGATTGACACACTCAAAAGTATTATGTGTTGACATTTATACCCTTAGATCACCATTACTCATGTTCACCACTACAAGGGTATACAAAAATACAAATTTCAATTTTAGTTTATAATATAAGCTCTAGCCCTAGCTTCAGCCCCAACACAAGCCTCGACCCCAACACAAGCCTCGGCTTAAGCCTCAGCCCCATCCCTAGCCCATTTCGCCAAACATACCCATGTGGTGAGAAGTAATCGTGAGAAAATATTAATCTTACTTAATATGTAGCTTGATCGCGCGAACTGTTGTAATAAAGTACTGATGATCGTTTGCATTACTTGCTTCTGGTCAATCTTATTATAATTATAAAAGGAAACCATAACTTTTTAGCACTTGATTGTTTTTTTCAACTTCTCTTCCTAAGTAACTATTTTTATTGAAATCGATTTAACCAACACCAAATTAGCTCCCGCCGCAACGCGCGGGGTAAATTTCAACTTGTTAACAAAAATAACCGCACACCTTTGCTAATAACTACCTTCAACCAAATTAATATACGACCAACAATACATATATAGCCGTAAATTGTGTTGATTTTTAACAAACTGATCAGAATGTTTTCATTATTGATAATATTCGGTCTCGTCAAACTAGTTTTCTAATTTATTTAAGTCAAGAAGAAGAAGAATATAATGAGAATGTAAACAGAGGATGATTTGTTCATCAAACAACATTATGTCCATCAACTATTTTGATCATCATTTAAGATTTTTATTGTCAAATCATTGTAATTTAATGAGCAGATCGTGAACATCCGTAACAAAAATCCCTTGCAATCAGACAACTATTTAGATTTTGCACGTCACATAAATATCATGTTCATCATTCCGAGTTGTTCATCATCCGTAAAGCTGTATGTCACGCGACTATTTTGTTCACCTTGATCATCTTGTTCATCAAACCGAAAAAGTGTTGTCATTCATTATTCTAAACTGTTCACCGATAAGGTTGTACGACAAACCGTTTGTTCCTCCTCATCACACCTTTATCATCTTATTCAACTAACACAAAAATCTTCATCATTCAAGCATTTTTAACAAGCCACAAAATTGTACAACAAACCTTTGTTCTTCCTCAATAATTACTTTAACACTATATTGTTAATCTAATTATCTAAACAATATTTTTAACACTTTTTATCTTACCATAATACCATATATCATTTACCCACAGGAGTACTGTTGTTCATGATAAACATCTTCTTAAAAACTCACGGGATGCTAACACATAAATTTAAGCACATAATGTCTTTTATAAAAGTGAAACTTTCTGCAGGATTTCTATCCTGAGTAGGCATATAAAAGTAGATATAACAAAAACTCAACTTAAAAACATGTTATATCACAACTTACATGAAATTTCAAATTTATTATCAAAATTTTGTATTATTAATATTAAAGGTCTAACTAACTAAAAATAAAAGTCAACTTGTTGGAAGTCATTTGCATGTCATCCAAATCACTTTGACACATATTTGAAGATGATCACTAATTCTTTAATTCCAAGACCAAGTGTTATGCTATTGCCAACTCAGTTTTCCATATGTGACCGAACACTTTTTTTAAAATTAAAATTTTATTAATAATTAAAAAACATTAATAATTCAAATAAAATTAAAAACATTACAATAAATTAGTGTGCATTTGTTCGATGTCAAATGTGTTTCACTAAATTGGCTTAAGACTAAGATGAGTTTCCTCCTCGTGTATTTCTCTGATAACTTGTAACTTATCTTGTGCCGTTTCGTCATCCATATCATCAAAAAATAAATTATCGGAATTCATTTGTTTGATTTGATGAGAGTTAAGTGTGTATAAAGAGTACGTGTTTTTGATAAAAAGTGTATATGTTTTTGATAAAAAGTTGTGTATAGATGGTTAAATGGGGTATAATATATATATATATATATATATATATATATATATATATATATATATATAAATATATCCATATAAAATATATACATAATATAAATATAAATAGGTGAGTTTCTTTCAGAACCAAATGAATGACAGAACTGGGATAACCACCATTAACCAATCAAAAGTTTTACAATATTAAACTTTTAAATTACATCAAAAGGTATATATAAAATTAACATTTTTTAATAATTTTTTAATTTTTAATAAATAAAAAAAATCGTTTTAAAGTTCCTATACTTTTAGAAAAATAATAATATTTGTTATAGGTCGCTGCTTATTTTAAAAAAGGTAAGGTACATATGTGTTTTTTCTTCAGATAATCGAATTTCATATATGTTTTTAGTGCTCAATTGCTTAAACTCATTATGTGTTTTGGTCACAAATATTAGCACAAGTGCATGAAATAGCAAACATAAACATTCTACTGTATACATTTCAAAAGAAAAGCATTATGCACAAAATCTAAAATAATGTGATATACAATTCAAATAAAAAAATTCTAAAAGTAACTAGAAAGAATGAAAATATAAACAGAACAACAATATTAAATAGAACCAAAATGGTGTTGCCGTATATGCATATGTATTTTCCTTCATAAGAGATTCTCGATTTCTTGGTATGTATATGTGCATTTGAGTTCATCATATACCCTTGTATATACGCACTTAAGTAGTTTTCACAAGTATTACTCGTGCACTTGCGCTTTACTCCTTTAACATCTTTATCATAACTATCTACTCGTTTAATAAAAAATACAAAACCCTTTCACTATCAAAAGTACACATATATCTCGTACAGTAACCACAGCAATAATAAACCAGAATTTATCTAAACGTAGCAACAAACAAAAAACATATGCACAACATTTTCTTATATCAAATGATACAAACGAATTTATAATAATAAATACTGTCACATATATGCGTAATCTAGCAAAACATATGTGCACCATTTGCTTAAATATCACAACTATAAATCACCTATTAAAATAAGACACAAGTACCTTTTAGCTTAACTGAACGAACAATATTTAATGTACCTCCATGTCTAAATCCAGTAAACCTCATAATCTATACAAATAATATTGTAGTTACTAAAACATAGAAGCCTAATCTTATTTATGAGTATTTACCACGATGATCTTCAACAAGTATAGATATCACCATTAGGATCATTTCTAATACTCAATCAATATCCATTACTAGTGTGGCAGCTAATATAAAATTAATAATTAAGAAAAGAAAAAAACCAAATAAAGTTGCACAATTAAAAACAAAAATGCATCCTCTTTCCTTATATTTTATTATATTAGCCCAAAATACATATAAACACCACTTTTAAATAAATATATATACCAGCTATAAAATAGCAAATGCAACATCCAATAATTATACGTAAAATCAATAAACAAAACTAGTTCCTACATTATAAGAAAAACATCAACCAAACAAATAACACCTATGTTTTGACCGCAATAACAAGCAACCCCAACCATGTTTAGTCACCAAAACTAAAAAACAATATGCACGAAACAAAAAACACATTTTATATAGCTAAATCAACAACCAAACTGCCCCCTACTTTAAAAGAAAAAAATCAACCAAACAACCTCATTTTGACAGTAAAAACAACACCTATATTAACATTTTAACTAGTCACAGTACATGATGTCAAAATCTTTCTGAGCTAAACTCATTTCGATAATCAATGTCACCCATGTAGAGATAAAATAATCCTAAGCCAACCCATTCCATAAGTGTAAATATTGTCGTCACTTCTTTGCTGCATGTGGACCAATCAAGTCATATTTTGGATCTAAGTGTGTACATAATTTGTGAGAGAGATAGAAATAGTGAAAAAACCTCATCCGGAGTTTGATGTGCTCAAAGACGACGGCCGCCAAACATAAAAATAAAAAGACAAACAAGCAATCTAATAGATGGTACTATAGAAAAGACTCAGGTGACTGATATGAACAACCCATTAGTAAAATAATTTTTTGAATCCTTTTCGTTGATGCATATTTAAACATATATATGTTTGTTTCAGATCTCGATTATCGAATTATGAAATCATAAGCAATTTTAAGAAGGAAATAAAAAAGTCACATAATCATCATCTATGGAACCACAATCATAAACGTTTAAACAATAACAAAGTCGTACCTCAGTTTAAAAATAAATAATGAGTCAAGAACCCTTCTTTTTGTAAATTGCGTCCCACAACCATTCTTTATGACAAAAAACTAGACACAAAACGAGACTATGAATAATTAGGCACACTACAAAAATCTTTTTGACGCGGATATGATTCATTGATAAGAGGAACTATTTATATGTTTAACCTAATTATGATACGTGAATTCCGATTTAATGGGATGCTTTTTTAGTTTTTTATGAAACCAATAATAACCTTTCATCCATTTTAAAATGCAGCTTGATATTTTAGTTTATTACTATTGTGCCACTAATATTTTCAGCCTTTGATCAAGTATTTATGTTATGTGAATTGTATTCACGCATATTCTGTACATTCATTAGTTTGAAAAGAACCTCACACAATATAGAATATACATATAGATATATATATATATATCTATAAAATAATGTAGTAGTATATATATAAAATAATATAAATGTGTGTGTGTGCTGTATATATATATATATGAGTGTGTGTGTGTGGGGGGGATTTTTAAAAAGTAGTCGTTTAAGTGGTTTTTCTTCTCATTTACTCGGTCTTATGCTCGACCGAAACAATGAAAAAGTCCTTATGGGACGCGTTCCTTTTTTTGTCTCGTCATGAGGGGAACGCGTTGGCCTATACAATTTTGAGGAGACCGACCTTTTTTGTCTCGTCATGGGGGGAACGCGTTGGCTTTGGCCTATACAATTTTGGAGAGACCAACCGAACCAAAAAGTCAGCATAACGTTTAGCCTAATCTGAACATATGTTAGCATCTTACAATTTTTAGACAACCTGTCATTCATAACTTTTGGATCCAACTGAGTTCACTTCAATATCTATCTGTTCATTAAGTCTTGTATCAAAGACCCAGATTGTAAAGTATCAACTGGAAATACCTGATCTGGATCTTGATCTGTCCACATGAGAAAAGGTGACTTTTAGACTACTCGATCCAAGTAAAGTTTGCACCGATGATTTCGGCCCTTCGAGGATGCACATTCATAACCACAAATCATTTAATAAAAACCCCAAACCACGATTCTTTGACGATATAGAAAGAGTGTATGATCAACAAATCTGTGTTTACTTGACATAACAAAGTACGGTACTAGGAGAAGGTTAACTAAAGAATTCTTGACTTTTATACAATCCCCAACAGTCTGAAAACAAAGAAAGTAAAAAGAATCCAACCCTAACACAAGGATAATACTTGTACATTGCTTGCCACTTTGACCCATTCAAATACAAGCGATAGTGCTTGTAGGGTTACTAAGAGCAGCATCCACTATTCTGTGACACGGGTTGTCCACGAATGTTAACTGTCGGTGGCTTTGAGGCATTCAATGCTGGTTGACTCGCCATCCTGCATTTACAACAAACGCATTTAATACAACAAGCTTTAAGGCTACAATGTAATTAATCGGTAAATAAGTCAATTGGACAATATTCTATCTTTGAGTCGAAAGCTGCCTAAAATGTATTTAAAATACATAAGCCTGCTAATCGTTTTAGAAAACAAGAAAGGGTGATAAGTTGGATTTAGTAATCATATTTGACTCATTAATTACTTGTCGAATAAAGAAACAGGACTGAATGAAAATTCAAGTTGGTGGTGCCATAATGTAAGGCGGCAGTGACAAGTAGTCAGGAAAGTCCTATGGGTCTATGTCACATCGTTAAAAGCTAGATTTCAGTGTTCTCAATTGTTATTGTTCAATCAGATTAATAGAAAATGAAAGAAAATAAATATCATGGCACTTGCCTATCTTTGATGGAAGCAGTCATGGCCATGAAAGCCTGTTCCACATTGGTGGAATCTTTTGCACTAGTTTCCAAGAACGGAATTCCAATTTCATCAGCAAATGCCTGTAAGATCCAAAATGAACAAAATAATTCCATAAAAATAATTTAACTGCAATTATCATTAATTAATAATAATCTCATATGAGACAATGACATGGACAAGGTGATCTGGGCAAATGAATATTTACCTTGGCGGTCTCAGTTGAAACAACTTTATTCGCAACAAGATCACTTTTGTTTCCAACAAGTATCTTGTTCACATTCTCACTGGCATAGCGATCAATTTCACTCAACCACTGTTTAACATTATTAAAACTCTCTTGATCCGTAACATCATAAACCACCTGTATACATACAATTAGTTAAGATGGTCACACGTGAATGCAAAAGCCATAACAAACTTATAATCTTCTTAAGATTATGCAACAAATTTCATGGAATCATTAACATGGTAATGGTTGTGATTTTTCGGTGAGTGGCGGATATCAAAGATATCCAACATGAACTATCGTAAAATAAAAGACGCAAGCAGGTAACTTACTATGATGCCATGTGCTCCTCGGTAGTAGCTGCTCGTGATTGTCCTAAAACGTTCTTGCCCCGCGGTGTCCCACTGTAAATTAGCACAGCAAAAAAAAGTAAGAAAAAATAATCACACATTATTAAGGCATCAATCTTGGATAAGAACAGAGATTTATATATAACCAGATATCATAACTAAAAGAACAGAATGAAACGCCAACTTACTATCTGAAGCTTAATAGTCTTGCCATCTTGCTCCACAGTACGAATTTTCTAAAACAAGATGTGAAAATAGGTTAAGCTAATCTCATCCAGCTGAATTTAAGTTAACAGTCAACGACTTAGAATAGGTACTTACAAAATCAACTCCGATGGTGCTTATGTAACTGTCCAAGTAGGAATCGTCCTATAAAAGCAATAAAAATCTGTCAGTAGCATGCAGTGGAAATATATGCATAAAGAACTCGTGTTGCCATCCAACGCATCAACAAGTTCTAAGCTTATGATGAATAGAAAGTGACATGAAGAATAAAGTTGGATAAGGGGGTTACAGTACAAGTTCCTGTGACCTCTGATTACACTATATTAATGAAGTAAATGATACTTAATGTTTTGAACCTTGTTTGCAATTCTAAGTCTTTAGTACAAGGGATGATCTGAATTTACATGGAACTTTCATACTCATAAATATATTAGAATATACTGAATCCATTTACCATGAAGAAAATGTTTTATAAAAGCAAACTATAGATGATATCGATTGTTAATTATTCCGCTCTTGGTTTCTCATGGAGTCATGATATATCATGAAATAGAAAACAAGCAATCACACCAATTACGACACCCTTTTATATCTTTTAAGAAAGTCAAATTATCAAGACATGATACAATTAGGGTTAGTAAACTGGATCATTTAAAACCTTAGTGAATTCCCACCAAATTTTGAGAACACATAATCTAAACATAGATTATTTTTCAAATGGTCTGGACGTTGGATTTCAGGCAATAACTATTTGGATCAACGTACAGATATTTTGAAAACGAAGTTAGGTTAGTAGAAAACACAATCTAATATTGGCCCTTACTTTCACTCAGATATAAAGTTAGATACACAGCGTCAACCTTTTTGACTTCTCACACTTTTAATATATAGAAAGGAACACCTAGAGGTGATTCACGTCTCACACAAATATTTGATAAAGAACAAAGGCGAAAGGAATATGCATATGATATGATCCTGCATATTATTATTAAAATTAGTTTATTTAGTTTCCTCTATTACATTTTCTTAGTCAACTATTTATTAGTTTCCTTTATTATGTTTTCTTAGTCAAGAAGTCTAGGATATCTTTTATTATAAATAGGGCATTAGGATTAATGAGATAGATGGTTTATGTTGATGGGATAAACCGACCCCCCGATGGTTTATATTAATGAGATAAACCGACCCCCCAATTGATAAACAAAACAATAAACAAATATTCATTCCACATTTTAATATTACAATCCTAATGCCCTATTTATAATAAAAGATATCCTAGACTTCTTGACTAAGAAAACATAATAAAAGAAACTACTAAATAGATAAGTGTCAATTAAGTTTTCCTTTGTAACGTCTTATGGTCTCTATTATATAAAGAGACATAGACTCATAGGTTTAATATCCATTCATAGAAAACACAAATTTCTCCAATGAGAGTCTAATTACAAAGTGTGTGTGCTTTGTAAATTAGTTAGTTAGTTAGTTA
>BQNB010192090.1:0-11642 GCA_026074375.1 Tanacetum coccineum
TAGGGTCACATTTAAGGAAAAAGAGGATACACCCGCCATGGCTGCAACCCTGACTGGGTTACCCCGCCAAGATACGGGTAACCTTAACTTTAACCGGACCCCTTCAAACTCATCACAGCCTGAGAACATGATACATCCATCCAAACACCCACCAAATCTCACTTTACAACCATCAATCATACCTTACAGGTTGAGATAGCTATGGTTGTAAGCCGAAATGGTAACTTACCAACAACCGTTCCCTTTTCATCAAATTTCATATTTACTCATTTGGCCTGTTACAAATAGAACATAATCTGAAATTATATAAAGACACGGCCGCTAGATCTTAACATAAATACAGGACACGACTGGTAAGCAGTTATGCTTATTCTTCGGCCTATGAGGTTTTTGAAATTTTTATAAGCTCATAAGCTCATGTTTTTACCTATAAGCTTTTCCATTTGTGCCATGCACCTTTTGATTTGAAAAAGTATGAGCTCTTGTATAGCTGCGACATTACTGGAAATGAAGATGTTTAATACATGAGATGAGCCAACAACCGCTGCTAAAGTAGTTAACGAGCCCTCCTTTACCATCTCCTTAGGGTTCTGGTTATATAAAAAAAAGTATAGGCTCAAATAGGGTCACATTCAGGAAAAAGAGGATACACCCGCCATGGCTGCAACCCTGACTGGGTTACCCCGCCAAGATACGGGTAATCTCAGCTTTATCTGGACCCCTTCAAACTCATCACAGCCTGAGAACATGATACATCCACCCAAACACCCACCAAATCTCACTTTACAACTCTAAATGTCTCGAAACATATGCAAGCACCAACCGAATTAACATGCCGAGAATGGCAGCCCAAAAACAAAACCTGAACACATCACATCAAAATAACGTTCTTCCGATCGCCAAATGTACGGCTCAGGTCTGCAAACATATAAGCAAAACCAAACACCATAGTTGGCTGCAACTGTAACCCGGGTCAAGTTACCCCGCTAAGATACCACAGATCTTGGCTGCAACAATAATCCAGGTCAGGTTACCCAGCCAAAATATAAGTGTTGGTGTATTATTGCCACAAAAGAAAGTGCCATCAGTGATCAATGTCATCATCGCTAACAAATACCCGACAACATCAATTCTAAAAGCTTATTAGATCATCGGTATACCGATTCCAAGAAAACCACACACCTCTTCTCTGTCAATCTTTCTCGCTGTCACCGCACGCCATGGATAGCGGCAACGAAAGATATTAGAATTGATATCTGGTTTTTATTTTCACGGCGCTCAGATTTTTAATTTCATGGCGCTGAAACATGAGCACTGATTGGTAGTTTTATATACCTAATATATATATAAAATATAATACTTTAAAAGAGTAATTAAGAAAATTACCAAGTTACACTTGATAAAATTCACTCTCAAAAGTATATATAATATAATATATAATACGTATATTAAACCGGGCAAATATGATCACCCGGGTCGTTTCCACAACGACTAATGAAATTGAATCCTCGTTTAAGTCCGGATTATGATTTGAATAAGCAAATGGATGATTTGGTAATCTAAAGCAACAACTAAATTGGACAATTAAAAACAATTAAACAATTAACTAATACGGGAAACAATTAAAACGCGACAAAGAAGCAAGAAAACTAATTTTAACCCCTAAAAATGTAAACTAAAATTCTAAACCTAAGATAGGACAAAAGAAAATTTTAGGAAAAAGAAAAACATTTTTTTGATTATTTTTGAATTTATTATGAATTAAAATCTAATTTAATCTAATTAAATCTTAAAAAATAGCAAATTAAGTACTAAAAATTTGGAAAAATGATTTTTAAGCTTAGAAAAGTCTAAAATATTATAAAAGCAAAGAAAACTATTTTTAACTATTTTTATTATTAAAATCCTATTTTTAAAGTTTAAAATAAAAGCTCAAAAATGAAATTTAAAATCTAAAAAGTGTAAAAATGATTTTACTGGATGTAAACCTAAAGCTTTTTTTTATAAAACTAAAAACTATTTTTTTGTATTTTTCTGAAACTTTTTTCTATTTTTTATTGATTTTATAAGATTTTGACTTACGAAAAATGATTAAAAATAAAATAATCGATCAAAAATTATGAAAAATTCAGGAAAAAACTTAAACACTAGCAGGAAGACAAGAAAAATAAGAAAGACCAAAATGCTAAACGAATAAGCCCTTAATTAAGCTTATAAGGCTACGGCTTATTTTAGAAAAGAGAAATGAAATTGTGTACTAGTATTAAATGTGGGGAAGTAACACTGGATGAGCTATTGAAGCAATTGGTTAACACGTTGGGCTTATAACTGAGAGGTCGTGGGTTCGAGTGTGGTGGCAACCCCTTTTTGCTCTCTTTTTTTTAACTTTTTTGAAAAACTAAAAGTTGGGACTTAAAGAAAACACAAAATTAAGCATTTTTAATAAAAGGAACATAAGCTAAAACTGACTAATAAGCTTAATAACAGCTTATTATTCTCACTTAAGAGCTTGTAACAAGCTCATTTTAAGCTCAAAATGAAAAAGGAAAAGAGTTCTAGAAAGCTTATGGGATGCTTAATCTATGTAGGAAAAGAAAATTAAGCTGGAAATACTTTTAAGCAACTGAAATTGAGCATGAACTAAGCAAACTCAGAAATCCAAAGCAATAAGCAAAAATCCAAATAAGCTAAAATCCTTAAAAGGCAAATCTAGACTTTAAACTTTTGAGAATTGATAAAGCTACTTATAATCTATCTATATAAGCTATAAAAACTAGGATCATAAGCTAAAATTAACTAATTAACAATCTACTTAATTAACCTACTGTTTTTGGCTTTTGAGGTTTTTTAGTGACTAATGACAGCAAAATTAAGTTAAACTAATAAGCTAGAAAGTGCAAATTAAGACTAATTCTATAATAAACTATAGCTAAACTTAATCTTACTTGGATCTAAGAAGCTAAATCCTAGAATTTCCTAGCTAAATATCTGGCTAAAAGTGACAGTAGGAACTCTTTAGTTCCTACTGATGCACTTTGCACAAGTGCAAAGTTAAGAATGCAGGTTTCCTAAGGGAAACTTAGCACTTAGAAACACTCAAGTAGAGTGTGCAAGTAAAATGCAAGCAAGATCTAAGCCTTTGAAAGCTTAGATCAAAATTTGCACAAGTGAAATTTCAAGTTAAATTCCCCTGGTGCTAGATTCAACATTATAAACCATAACTTTTTCAATTTAGCAATCTAAACTCTGAAATCTTTTGGAAACTTAATATTTTAGAAAAACTCAACTGACTCAAAGTGTTTGCACAAATCAAATTGACTTATTGTGGTCAAACTAGCTTAATCCAAACACCCCTTTAAAGTGATGACATGTTTGAGTAAAGCTTTGAAATGCACATCTAATTAATAAGCATTAACTACCAGATAAGAACTAGCTTAAATCTACCCTAACAAACATGAATCAACAACAGTATTAAGCTATAATCTAAGATTAAGCTATTCTCTACTATTTTTGGTTTTTTTTAAAGCTTAAATGACTGATTATATAAAAACTATGATCTAAGTTATGAAAAGCAAAAACAGATGAACAATTGTGACTAATTAGCTAAATTAAACACAAATAAGCAACAATAAGCAAACTTAATAAGCAAATAAGCAGATCTAAATATAGAAAGCAATGAGATCACTATTTAAAGCTAGAATAAAAGGAAATAAAAGAGAAACTTACAAACTCCTCTAGCTAAACAAGAGATCTCAATTAAGAGCAACTACAAGCTCCCTAGCTTATTAAATAAGCTAGGGTAAAGTCCTTGGGGATCCTTCCATTGTAGATCCCCCTTCCATAAGCTTTCCAATCCAAATGTAAAGGTATTGTATATATTTTTTTAAACTGATTTAATTGTTAAGGTAATATTAAGGCTGATTAAGCTCAAATCAAAAGCTTAGAGACTCTTGAGAGCTTATTATGAGCTTATTAGTGAAACCAATGCAAAATCTTCATTCCATTGTGCTTTCTCATAGCCACGCCTCTTGATTGCTTAATGAGATCACTTGATTTGACTAAACTCTCCCTGCCATCTTGTAAATGAGCTCTTGAATTGACTTAATCACCCCTTAATTTGGATTTCCCTTTGTTTTACACATGGTTAATGTTGGGGACGATGGGTGAATAGTAAATGGGATTCGTGCGTTTTTTTTATATAACTGAAAACGGGTAAATTCAGTTTGAAGTTTGGGGAGTTGGCAATTTGAGTCCCTCTCTTTCTTTTTACTCATTTTAGTTATAAAAGGAGTTTTAGAAATTGCAAAACTGGTCCTTGTGGTTTATGAAAAAGGGAAGTGGGCTAGGGTTTTGGGCTTAAGGATCCGGGTGAGGGGTTTTTGGGCCCATTAAGGTTTTTAAGGCCCAATAAGAGGTGAGGGGCTATTTTTGGACTTTAGTGAAACTTGGAGGGTGAAAATGGAATATTTTTTGGCCTTGTTGACTTTTATTGACCATGATTGACTAGAGTAGACTGAGGGTTTGACTTTTCCTGGCTTTGCTTCCGGCTTTTGTTTATCCTTCTGTTCTCGTGTCCGTGCTTGCTTGTTTTTGACGGTTTTCTTGTGATTTTTGATATATCCGTACCTGCACACACAAAACACAAATACAAGCATATTTTTGCCATTTTTTTGTCTGTTTTGGGTTTAATTGGGTTATTTTAGGTATTAATGGATATGTGTATTCTACACTTATCACTCCTATAAGAATGTCATCGGTGGTGAGGAGTTTGAAGAAAGAGACCTTAACATTAGGGGAGATTGTTAGCCTTTATTCTATTAAGTCAAACAAGAATGTTATAGGTCTTATAAAGTCAAACTAGGTCTTGTATTGTAATAGGCTAGTCGGGTTCAACGGGCTTGGATTGTAATCTAATATTGTCCGTGTTTCAGGCTCAAAGCCTAAGTTTAGCCAAGCCCGGCCCAAGTAGGAAAGCCCACACGCCAACTAGATGGCTAGGGGTATAAAAGAAACCCTCTCCACATATGGAAAGGGTGTTGGTTACATTTCTTTCATTTGTAACTCACCATTCTCTCTCTAATCTAATTTTCCAAGTTTTCTTTCTTCTTTTCTTTCTTTCTCATTTGCTGGCTCATAAAGAGCTTATTGGGGTTTACTTATTGTTGTGAAAGGATTATATATTTAGGGATAACAGCCCAGGTCCATAAAACTCAAAGTTTTTAATTATTTTTGAAAATAAAACTTGCACAACAATTAAAATATGTATTCTTTTGTTATAAACCTGCAAAAACCTAATGAGTTAAACAATTCTCTCATCCTATCTATCGAGTCAAAAACTAAATTCACATTGTATATTTGTTTATCGCACATTTTATGCTTGGTGTAGTTGTCTTTGTCTTTGATTACAGGTTATATTTGATGAGAAGAAGCTTGGAAGATCTTAGGATGCTTTCATAGGATGATTCTTAGAGGACGATTTAACCAGTTATCGCATGTTTCTTCTCCATTATTGAGCAAACCAGGGGAGTACTAGTTTCTTTTCCTTGTTTTCTTTTCCCTTTATTCGTTCTTACGGGTACTTCTAAAGAACATTGGGGACAATGTTCAACTTAAATGTAGGGGAGAAAATAAGCCTTAAAAACTATTCTTTCATTTGTCATTTGCTTTGTCCTTAAAATGATGGGTAATATATCAAAACATAGCATAAAAGGTAATTTTTACCCAAATATAATTTTTTTATGACACATACCGACGAAAACCAAGTATTAATAGCGTCTCATGGATAGGAATTTATATTACTAGCACAAAAACTGTTGATCCTAATAGATATCTGCTTAGCTGTATAAGCCTAGGGGGGGGGGGTGGTTGTATTGAATAAATTTAAAACAACTATGATAGAAACTTTGATTGTGAATATCAAAGACTATGCCGAATCTAGTCAATGATACTAATAAGAATTTCAATGAAACAGTAATAAATAAGATTAATAACAAACAATTTATCAAACTTCCAGCCTCAATATAATACGAACACTCATAATAGTGTTAGGGTTACAAAACCTTGAAGCTACGAATAGATAGATAAAACAATGAAAAGGTGTGTATCAATCTCTATGCCCTAGGACCTCCTTTTTATACACCAAGGAGTCCTAATTGGCTTACAATATTTTCCTAAGTTAGCATGATTTTCTAAACAAATAACTTATACGTATCTTTTACAAAAATATCTCATACATATCACATAAGCAATCTTTATCGTCAATCAATCTTTATCCATTATCAGTTGTAACTCTGTCAACAGCATTAACTCTGAACACTAGTAGTAGTAACTTATACACCAGCAGATTTAACTGTGTATAAGCAGTAGTAACTACTTAGAATATTTTCTTCATTCTCCACCAGCAGTACTAACTTTACTCTAGCAGTACTAACATATACTAGCAGTTCTAAGTTACACTAGCAGTACTAAGTTTATACTGACAGTAGTAAGTAACCCAAACCTTTCCTCTTGAGAAGCACTAACTTTGATAAGAGAAGCAGTAATTCCAAACAGCCTTATGAAGCTTTTAATTCTAACAATCCTCCTCTAAACTTGATATTTATCTTCAAAATCATTAAGTTTCTTCATTAAAAGTCTTCACCATCACCAGGAGAATGCTTTCAAACACTTCCAGGATTCTTGAGTTGTTTTGTGATGAGCTTAAGAAGCTGATAACACATTTCATTCCAATGATCAGCTTGAAACTTCTTGTTGAGCATGCCTGTGATTGTTGCAGGTGTAAGGGGATACCTTTTCTCTACCAGCATAAAGATATGCATAGATTGCAACCTCAGAAATTGTACTCCACAAGAATCAAATAGCTTCCATATCAACACTTTTTCATTTTATAGAGTCCTCCATACTAGACTTTCTACATCAGGTTTAAACATTGTCATTAGATCCCTCCATAACACTCTCTCATAGCCCTCCTCTAGCCTTGTTGACCCATGCTTAGCTTTCACTAGTTTCCATAGAGTTTCCAAATCTTCTTTGTCAAAATTACTAAGCATATGAATAAAGGCTGAGTACCTTTTAGAACTTCCATCAGCTCTTATAATCTGAAATTGGTTGATTTTTCCTTCTTTGATTATCTTCCAGTCAACAATGCATGAAGGTTGAGTGGCCAAAAGAATAGCATCAATTGCTACTTCCTCTTCATCAGGAACAATGTTCATAAGTTCTTTCATCCTAGCTTCTTCCTGATCATCATCCATTTTAGTATCATCTATCTTTTACTTCTTAGCTACTTCTTGTTCTAGCTCTGTACTTGCTCTCTTAGTACTCTCCTCTGCTCTCTTTTCACTAGCTTCAACCAACTCTGTTTTGTAGTCAACAAAAGTGTTAACTCTTTTGAAAGCTTTGTCAAACATATCCTTGATAACTTCAAACTTAAAGCCCTTCAACTATTTTAGAGTGTATCCGTCCATGTTTTTCAGATAGTTACAATATAGCTTTCTTTGTTGAGCTTGAGTTGGTGGTTTGTTCCTCTTTTCTCTTGCTCTCATTTCTGCAAAGTGTTTCTTTCTAGCTTCTAAGAGTTGTACAAACAACTTTGACTTTTTTTCAATACTCAACTCCTCTTGTTCTTCTGCTTGAATTGTAGCGCCATTTGATATTCAAGTATGTCGCATCAATGCTTGGATGTTATTCCCATGATCTAATTAAATCTATGATGGCTTTTCTTCCTTTTTTCTTGTAACTCTCCTTCGTCCAATTCAGCTTGTAATTGAGCTTGAAGATTTAGAGCAACCTCTTGATCATACATAATTTGATCCTTCTTCTTCAAAGGCTTCTCAGACTCAATCATTTTTGCCTTGCCTTTGCCCTATGAAGGTTTTGATGCAGTTGGTGTTGTTGTTGTAGTTGTTGTTGTAAATTCGCTTGGCTCTTGAATCATAACCCCTCTAACTTTGGGTTTTGCAGCTTTGATCTCTATTAAAGTCTAAGTCAGGGTCAATTCATCAACATTTGTTGTTGTAGCACTTTCAGTAGTAACTTCAGCAGTACTAACTACCTTTTCAACCTCAACTTCCTGTTCATCTAAAACACCTGTATCAAACATTAGGTTATCATCATTCCTCCCCTGAGTCTAATAAATCAATGTAACCTTTACATCAGCATCGATATCAACTCTAACTTCCTTTTAAGCTCTGTAAGATCTAAATCTCTTAAATAGATTTCTCGTTTTAAGATTTTTGTATCTTCCTCATACACAGACTCGTTTTTCTTAAAGACTAACAGTCTAGCTTCTACAGATTCTAAACTAGTTTTATAAGAGACAACACTTACCTTAGTTGTTCTTAAGTCTTTAACTAATTGTTCATTTTGTTCTTTTAGATCTTTTACATATTCTAAACAGGATGAACAACAATTTGAGTGATTAGATACCTCAGAGTTTGTAGAAGAAATTGAACGTGTTGAAGAATAAGCCATAAGAGCAAAATTGGTTGGACCTTCTTCTGCTTGGTCACTCTAATCATAGGAAAAACCATCACACTGAGACACTAAGGCATTTGAAGCAGTTTCCTCAACTGGCATAGTCCTTCTGGTAGGCTCTCTATTTCTGCTGTCTTGATTCCTGGGTGCCATGCACTCCCTTGCAAAGTGTCCTCTCTTGTGGTAGTTGAAACACTCCACCTTAGACTTGTCAAACCCAATTCTTTCTTTGTTGGCCATGTCCATCTTCCTTCCAGTATTCTTCAGCAATCTTCTTGCCCTCATAGTCAGCATAGTAATGTTCCACCTCAAATCCATCTCTTCTAGATCATCAGGATTGATTGGTTGTAGATCTTCATTGTCTAGTTGTGGAATACTTGGTTGGCTAGCAAAGAAGGAATAAATCACAGCATCACTTAAATTTTCAATAGTTGTTGAGCTATCAGCAGCACCCTGAGCGCTAGCAGTATTAACATCCTGAGCAGTATTAACTGCCCTAGTTGCACTGTTAGTGCGCTATAAAAAAATATACATAAAGAAAGGTACATTGTGTGAGTTTGTGGTTGAGCTAGATGTCCTCTTAACCTCTGATTCATAAGCCTTCAGGTTATTGAAGAGGTCAAACAAACTCAATGTCTCAATCTTTGGTTTGTTCCTCCACACAATAGTATGCATAGTCTATTCTTGAGACAAAAATCTTAAGGACTTCTGATTGATGTCTTCTTGAGAAATAACTTCACCATACATATCCATTTGACTAATTAGCTTTTAAAGCCTTTCATAAGTTTTCTCAATCACTTCTGTGCTAGATGCAGCAAAGTTTTCATATTGTGCTTCAAAATATTTTTTTTGAGTTTTCTTTGTAGCAGTATTACCTCCAAATCTGTTCTCAATAGCATGCATCAGTGTTTTAACATCCTTGTATGAGTTGAACTTTAATTGATGCTCATTAGGTAAGTCCATCAACAAAGTGCTTCTTGACTTCAACTATGCCATTCTTTGTACCTTCTCTTTAATGCTTGTGGGAGGGATAACAGTCTCCTTACCATCAACAGTCTTTGTTACTTTGGGTGCATTACCATTTTCTTTGATCTCCCATAGAGTGTAATTAATGCACTATAGGTACTGCTCCATCCTCATCTTCCAGAGATCATACTCACCAGGTTGGAGTATGGGTAGCTTAATGGTTTAAGTAGATTGAGAATCCATTGCTTCTTGAAAAGTAGATTCTTGTGTGTAGTAAAGTTTCTACTTATTCAAAGCGTCTCACAAGCTCTGATACCACTTGTTGATCCTAAAGAAAAGAATCTTGCTTAGCTTGTATAAGCCTAAGTTGTATTGAATAAATTCAAAACAACTATGATAGAAACTTTGATTGTGAATATCAAAGACTATGCGGAATCTAGTCAATAATACTAAGAAGAATTTTAATGCAACAGTAATGAATAAGATTAATAATAAACAGTTTATCAAACTTTCAGCCTTAATATAATACGAACACTCTTAATATTGTTAGGGTTACAAAACCTTGAAGCTACGAATAAATTAATAGTGTTAGGGTTACAAAACCTTGAAGCTATGAATAGATTCCCTAGGACCTCCTTTTATACACCAAGGAGTCCTAACTGGCTTACAATAAGTTATCTTGATCTTCTAAACAAATAACTTATATATATCTTTTACAAAAATATCTCATACATATCACATAAGCAATCTTTATCTTCAATCAATCTTTATCCATTAGCAGTTGTAACTCTGTCAGCAGTATTAACTCTGAACACTAAAAGTAGTAATTTATACACCAGCAGATTTAACTGTGTACACAGTAGTAACTTCATAGAATATTTTCTCATTCTTCACACAGTAGTCTAACTTTTACTTTAGACATACTAACATATACTTGTCTTAAAAAAGATGGGTAATATATCAAAACATAGCATAAAGGGTGATTTTTACCAATTTTTTTTACGACACATACCAACAAAAACCGAGTATTATTAGCGTCTCATGGATAGTAATTTATATGACTAGCACAAAAACCCTTAAAATTCCACCCCCACAATGTGAGGTTCGCCCTTAGATATAATACCTTTAGCTTGTTCGAGTTAAGGAGTGAGGAATCATGTGTGTCTATTCCGTCGTTACGGATGTGTATGCGTGGTTTTGTCGCCTTTTCTGGAACAATGGTATCGGTTATTTTAGGATTATGAGAGTGTACCGGTAGTAGATTAAATTCTAGAACTTGTTTTAGTGATGCATCCCGAGACCGCATAGTAAATATTAGGATTTGCTTGATAAGAGGCATTAGGACTAACCCATGTTTTAAACTTGTAATTGTTATGATGGTCACACCGATCATATAACTATCCCACACCCTTGCCATGCACTCACCTTTAGTGCAAGATACCCCTAGTACAACCCACTGAGCCTATCCTTTTTCACGGTTCTTGAAATTTTCTGGTGGATTCTAGATTATTAATAAGAAGCATTGCCACCCTTAAACCAATCGTAACACCTAAAAAGCTTTAGCCTACCTTGTATGTACTCGCCTTTAGTACATTATTGTGTTTAACCCAAGTTAATTATTGAGTACACGGTTGCTAGGTCTTTATCCTTGTAAATACAGTTTTGGGACGATTGAGATTCATGGTAGTATTTATTTCGCTAAAGAATAGGGAGAAAAAGTTAAGTCAATACCCCTATATGTTTGTCAAATGATCTCCATGTTATTTTGATCCACCTCAAATCAGGTCAATAGTTAAATTGTATATATCGAGCATGTAAAAGCTCAAGTGTAGGGGTACGTATTATAAACCCCATGTTGTATTAGGTTATGTCAAAAAAAGAGAAAAGAAAAAGAAAGAGATTGATGTAGAGTTTTGTAGAGTTTGTATATCTTCGTCCGAGTCTTGGCTTATCAACCAAACCAAAGTGTATTCGTGTAAATAATTAGCTAACCCTTCCACTCTAAATTCACCCAAAGTCACCACCCAAATATATCCCATCTATTTCCATTTCCGTTTTTGTTTCCATTATATGTTATCTTATACCTACACCCCATAACCTTTTAAAAGACCTCTTAGATAGCAATGATTAATACTTGCGCCTAGCGGTGGAGGTTTGATCCTTTACCAAGCCTATGATAATTTATATGCTATGACAGGTAA
>BQNB010192092.1:0-11642 GCA_026074375.1 Tanacetum coccineum
CTTACAGTGAGTTTAAGGTACTTCCAGCAAGATTAGAAGGTTTCAGACAAGTTTGACCACCGTTGACCACTCTTGATCGCCGTTGACCACGGTTGACATATTTGTTTGACCTTGTTACATTAATCGGCAAGGTTGGTAGCCTTGTAGCGCGTAATCGGCGATTAATCGGCCTTGTAGACCTTGTTTTGCAACATTGATTTTTATTATATAACGAAGTTTTTTGTTCCTAATGCAAACATTCTCTAAACATCTATGTGTGAAAATTATTTAATGTGGTCGTAACTTATAATTGTCGAACAAATACTTTTTGTTAATATGTTATATGTGCTTATATGAATGCAATTATCGAGATCGAATAACATGACAATTGGACTATCTACAACAGACTCAAGCCAGAACCTATCACAGATGTCAAAATTCATCCCAACTCCAAACCAGCATTACTTACAGTCTTCAAAAATAATGACAAGAGAAACTTTCAGGTTTATAGCCCCTTCAAGTTCTTTGATTTTGGAGTCACTGAGTTGGATGAATTAGGTCCAATCATCTAAAAGAAAAATAACTCAATTGTAAAAGACTTGATGGTATCCTTGGGGAAGAGGTATGAAATACTGAAGAGCTTGGAATTCAGTCAGCTCTTCCTGCTCCTATCCCTGAACAAGCTTTATCCCAATCCTCAGGAAGAAAGAGGAAGCACATGGAATTGGAACCTAAAATCAAAGTGCATGGGTTAGAGTGTGATCGAAGTCTCCCTGAAGGTGTCCCCTTTGTGAACAACATGGTAATTAAAGAACCTGAGTATGGGATATTCTTCACCTATGTGTTTGGTGATCAAGCCTTCCAAAGATGGAATGACATTCACAAGGTTGTAGTAGATTCTCTGGTATCATATTTAGTGATGGCCTCAATAATCAAGACCTTTGAGAATGCCAGATTCGGCCTGAAGCTAAAGAAGTTGATCGCCGAGCACCCTGACCAAGAGAAGCTTCAGTCTAAGAAAGTGAAGTTGGAAGCAATTGGATACAAATTAGACTAAGTAGTTTTGTAATGTTTTATTTATCTTTTATAATAGATTGGTAGGGAATGTAATCCTGATCAATGAAGTACTTTTGTAGTTACAAGTATCCTTTATTTACTTTCTATACTCAGTGTGAGAAGAAGCTGTATTTACTCACTAACACTAAAAAACACCCAGGCTATATTTATATCCAAACAAGGGGAGATTGTTAGCGACTTAACCAAAAACAACACTTTAACGGGCAGTGTACCCGGTCGGTGGTAGTTTCGTGGTAAGTAGGGTGTCGATCACTAAGAGCGAGAAACACTTTCAATTTATTAATACTTTAGTTTTTCTAATCTAAGTTAGTCTAATCTATGCTAAACCTATGCTAAACCTATGTTAATCCTAAATCTAACAAATAAGGGGGGTTTTCAGCCTGAGAGAACTGGAACAGGTTTTGTGAGTGACTAAATCAATTAAGATTACTAAAACACACGCGAACAGAATTAAATATGATAAAAGAGAAAGGTTCTAGCCAAATTAATAAAATTGTATTAACCATTATTTAATCCAATCAAAAGTTGGTTTGTTTATTTTAGTGTAATGATTACTTCTCTCTGAGGCGGCATATCATTCTTAAGATTAAGGGTTCTTCCTTTAAAACCTAGGACCGTAGAATTCTGTCACAATTAAATGCATCCGCATAAATCATCCTTATTTGCTGATTATATTTATCTTTGGGATTTTGGTGTTTTATTAAAATCCTAGATTCATAGGACTTTACCCACTTACTGCTTACTGGCAATTCATACACTAGTAGTCCACTAACAAGTCTTTACCAATTAAGAGAACATACTTGTTGATACCTGGGCTCCTTGCAGGTCCAACTAAGTCATTCATCTTAAGGCAAAGATAGGTCGTTATTTGTGATCCTATTAGTCTAGATGTATAAATACTATTATGGAGAGCTATCCCGGCATCTAGATTACTTGGTCCGTATCACTAGATCCAGTTGAATGATAGGTCGCATTACAGAGCACGTAAAACAACGTATAAACTGATAAACATGAACAAGCAATCAATGATAAATGAAGATATCAGATAAAACAAAACCAAACATTTAGATCTTCATTAATAATGGATAATAAATGAGTTATTTAGCCTTCAATTGTCATAATCAATACAAGAGTAAATTTAGCCAAGTATAAACTAACCTAGTTAACGAATTGTTACTAAAATACTGAACGCTTACAAGATATAGGAGATTACAAGTTATCTCTTTTGGAATTTTTCACGTTGCAAGATCATCTTATGCTCTTCTTTCTCCTTTATGAAAATCGAATTTTGTGGTTTAGGTATCGATAATATGATTTAGCACACTTAAAACTCGTTTTTGAGTTTTCTATTTATAGGGTCTGGAATATGGTCGATACGGCGTATCCAAATCTTGGATACGGAGTATTGGAGATTTCTTAGAGTAAGGACTACGTTTAATAGCTTCCAGAATATTTTATTTCCATATAGCTTGAATATGGCGTATTAGTCTTCCTAGTTATTACCGGCGTTATTTGATCTTGTTTCCTTCGTGGTCTTTGGTGAGTGTAGGCACGGATACGCCGTATCTTCTTGATGGATACGGATTTGTATTTGGTATCGAAACAGTAGCTTCAAATATCTTCGTTTAAGCTCCAGAATGCGTGCCTTTTAGTTAACTTTCACCAAAGTTACTCCATAATTATTGCAATTCTCAAATAAATACGATTAAGTAACAATTCTTTGCATATAATATACAAAATTGTTTACATATGGATATAATGTGATATAATAAGGTGACGTTATTTGATGTCATCAAATATCCCCCACATCGATATCCTACTTTTTCTCAAGTAGCCTTTGAAGTTTACAAAAATGTATCTTAAATGATTTTTCCCTTTTTAAGCATTTAATTCGATCTATTACAAGTACACAACAATAACATACTCACAAAATAGGAAGATTCGAAAACACTCAATCATCAATTAATCTATGTAGGTAACATGTAAACTAATTCGCTCAATTGCTCCGCGTCGTGACGGTATTCTATCATAGGCTTGGCAAAGATACAAACATACTCCACCACAGAGCTAAGGGAGTAACCCCAAGTGTATTAAAGGTAATAAATGGTTTTTATTATAAGGATTAGGATTGATCATTCTTACATTCTTTTCACAAAGTACCCACACCTACAAGGCTACTGAAAGCACACATTACATGGCCGTAACGACGGAATTGACATGCATGACTCATACACATCCTCATTCACGTAAAACCCATGGATAATATGATTAGAAAAAAGGGAAATAAATTGTTGTTAAACAAAAATTACGAAACAAATAGACTAGGTCCAAGATATAAGTTGCTAGACACTTTTTCTTGACTTACCATGATAAAGACACAACTATTTACAAACGTCTTGATCATAGATCAAAAACAACAACCTGAGTTGGCGTTCCCGTAACAGGTCTACTTTCCCAATCTTCCCATTACTTTACATCTTTTACAGACAAAGTGGCGATATCTACCACTTTATACAAAACTTTACATCGTTAACTTATAAGACGTATCAACGAATAATCGATCCTTCATATAATTCCTTTAGTTTAAGCTTTTGCGAAACCATTATCTTCAAACTTTCCTCCTCTTTTTTGTTTTGATTTTCTATTTTTTTCACTACACTATACTACGAAACTCGATGTAATTTCACATTTTCAAGATCATAATATCCTGATTATTCCTTTTGTAATTCTTCTTCTCTTCGGATCGTACTAAATATTGCGTTGGTAGTAAAATACATGAGTTTTGACTACTTTATACATTCCCATTTGTAATGTGCAAATTTCTTCCCAACCATACCAAAGATAGAAAATTAACACAAGACTCGGGAAATACATACTTTTACACTTTAAGCACTAGCAACTGATATAATAGACTTCATCTAGAAGGGTAGGCTAAGGTGTAATGGTATAACGAAAACAAATAGTGGTGGTTATTCCTAAAGGTGATTGGACTCTATTGGTTTTTCTAGGGTATTTTTACTTAAGATGAAGAGTAAACAAAAAGGGTTTTTCGAGGATTTATCTAACCAGTGTTAGTTAGTTTTAATTAAACAACATATAAAGGGGCTTTTTGGGTGTAATCCTAAATTTACTATTTAACAAGCTACTCTATCTAAATCCATAGTACTTATTATTGTGATCTCGAATATATATACCAAGCCAAGTTCTAAATTCTACAACAACACCAGAACACTCATATTTTTGTGGAATTTGGGTAAACATTTAGAAACGGATAAGGTTAAATCCTCACAATATCTAATAAGGGTTATTGTGTGCAGGTTATGTATCAAGTAATTTCACAAAAGTATGCTTGAAAAAATTTAAATTTGAGCATAATTTAAGCATTTTAGTGTGAAAATAAGACAATATCATTCTAATTCTTATCCCCCAACTTGAATTATACAACGTCCTTATTGTATAGATAAAACATTAAAAAAAGGAATTTAAAAGAATTAGAATGAGAAACCCACCTGATATTTTGCTTGGTGGATTATCCTTAGTAGTTTTGAGCTAGGATATTGTGTTGTAAATGCGTGTTGTATTCCAGCATGACTACAATCACTCATTGGATTTCCAGAGGATTGATATTTACCAACTTCGTTCGATTTCTTTGCAGCGGTGGGTCCTGGTGCATAAATATTAGAAAAACATTGCAAAATCCTATCTCGGTTATCTAACGGATTAATTTTAAAATAAGCTGGACAAACAAATCTGTCACAGGAAACCAATTACGCCCGTATCCATAAACTGGAATACACCGTATCGAGAAACCTAAAAAAAAGTTATCTAAATACGGGTCAGTCTGTTGAATACGCCGTATCATGTGCATGAATACGCCGTATTGACAGAACTGACAATAATGTTTAAAGTGCATAAAAATAAAGGACTGATAACGTCCAGACAATTAATATGTTCGTATGGTGGGCGGATTTCACCGTATGATGTCTGGGAAGACAGAATCGATAAAAATAAATAACAATCCAGGTTGTCTCCCGGGAAGCACTTTTCTTTCAGCTAGTCTTTAAGTTAGACTTTTCTTTAGCTTCTTTTCATTCCATCTCATGCACGTTAATGTGCCCGCGTGTGAGCCATTCCTCTATTGACGGCACTCGGATAAAATCGGGTCCTAGATTCAAAACTCCTTTGTAGAACCCCTTAAGCTTTTGATATGAGTGCGAGATTCCATTCATCTTATCCTCTTCACTTACCTTCAGTAATGGTGGGATCTTGTTGCATTGTTTATTAGTGTGGTGTTTAAACCTCGGATGTGAACAGCACCATTTGGTAAGTAACTTCTTCTTTATCCATCGTGAATGCGTAATTATTTCTTTCGAACCGTTTTGCATTAATTTCCAACTTCTCTCAAAATGGTTCGCAAAAAATAAAAATGCCTATTTCCTTCATCACGATAAGGAATCCAAATCTTCTAAAACTACAAAATCTGTTAAGATAGAAAAAGTTCCAACAAAGATAGGTATGTTCATTAAGGCTCTAACTACATTGTTTCCCTTGTATTCCAATTTTTCCTTCCTTATGGAATTATAAAACTTGTTGGACATCACATTTATGTACAAGATAGGGAAAAAATTAGCGTGTAAAAATTCAAAACCTATCATGCAAGAAAACTTCAAGTTGTGGGTACAATCAATACGGATCTACTTATTGTGGTCACAATCACTAGGATATCCAAAAATATTGCTAACCATTTTAGCATCATTCCTAGCTTTAAATTCCTCAACTACCCCACCTTCCTCAATGTGGTGCATTTAAATCATCAATTGATCTCTCCTAAGCTCTAATGGTACATTAAGATCGTTTAGTTCTATGTAATCCCCAAAGAAAGGGTCTAATGATCTATTCAACACCAAAGTCTCTCCCATTAGCCTAGCTTCTAAATCAAGTTCCATTCTTTCTCTTAAACTTAGCATGTAGACCTTTCTTAATTAAAAACTTACTAGCAGGTTTAAACCCACTTTTGAAAAATTTATTTTCTGCTTTCTCAACCCTCAAAGTAATATTTCTTTTGGAAAACATCAATCTTAGGAATGGGCGGTAGACAAAAATGTTTCTAAGGATCAAGGGCACTTTGATAACTAGGGTATATCTAGAATTATTAAAGTTCCTACGGGAAACAAAGTTACCAGAACTATTAGCATGTTTTTTCAACAATTCCTATTGGAATTTCACTGTCCTATCTGCTAATTCATCTGTCAATTAGTGTGGGGGGGAGCTAATTCGCCTAATCCTAAGTTAAGGTAGGTTCGATGAGAGGCATAACACTAAGCTAGCCTCCTTAAGTCAGAAGGGGCCTTATCAAAGCAAAATTTTTTAATAAAGCAAGGTAAAAGTGAAACTCCCTGGTCTTTCTCTCTTTCTTGGGTATGGAAATTATTGATATGTAAAAGCTTCAAAGTAAGCTCACGAGGAATTGTGGTCCATATGATCTTTATTTACTATTATGTTAGTAACATTAAAACAACCTTGGAGAACAAGATTGTCGTTTAGCCTGTCTTCGTCATCAGGTACTGTTTTCTGTCCAGTGGATACGGCATATTGGTGTGATCCAATACGGCGTATCGAGCTTGCATCAGCTTCAACAATAGTTGAGATCGACTTGACTTGGTCTCTCGGGTTAGTTTCAGTAGAGCTCGGTAAACTTCCAAATCCTCTTTCCTAAAGGACCTCGCTCATTTGCCCGATTTGGATCTTTAAAATTTTAATTGATGCTCCTTGGTTCCTTATGGCAGCATCCGTTGAAGCTCAGATCTCTTTGATCAAATTAGAGTTCTACTCATGTCTTTTTGCCAATTCACTCATAAACTTGCTCAGGGTATCTTCCATAGATTGCCTTCATTCTTGGTACAAAGGGTTTGCGTTGTTCCTTTGGTAGAATCCCGGAGCAGTTGCTCTATATCCCCCTCCTTAAAAAGGTGCACCAAATTGTGTGTTAGTAAGCTCGTCTGAGGGTTTTCCTTCTTCCTTGAGTGGGAAATCTTTAGTGTAGTGGGGACCTTTACATTGTTCACATCCTACTTGAGCAGCATAAACTTTTTCATTTACTTTCTTGATTTCTCTTCTAAGATTGTTGAGTTGCGCTTGTATTGCTGCTAATTCATCAGAAGTTTTAGTACTTCTGGGCCTAGATATTCCATTGTGCCATTTTTGAGAGTATTCAACCATTTCTTGGATGGTTACCTTAGCATCAGTAACAGTCTTCGATGGTATGGCTCCTCTTGAATCAAGAATTTGTCTAGTTGGAACATCCAATCCATTATAGAACAAGACTACCTCCTGCATTTCTGTTAAATAGTGTTGAGGATACTTCATCAAGAGTTCTTTAAATTGCTCCCAAGCTTGATAGAGGTTTTCATCCGGTTCTTGCTGAAAGTTGTTGATCTCCTCCACTCTCTTTTCGTACGAGCAGGTAGGCTAAATTTGCTTAGACTTTGTCTTTAGATCTCCCAAGTGTAATCAAACCATATGGTTTGTTTCTTAGCCAACGACTTGCGGCTCCAGTTAAGGACATAGGGAAGGCTATAAGCATCACTTGGTCTATAGTAATATTTAGGATGTGGAATAAATCCATAATCTCAAGAACTTTCTCAATATGTTCATTCGCATCTTCATGATCTAAACCGCTGAAAGTGTTGGTTCGTAGTTCATTGAGAAATTGGCCTTTCAGTTCAAAATTATCCTTGTCCTCGATCTTAGGACTAACAACTCCTGATCCATAGTCGGATCGAGTTTTGCTCATGTATTGTTCCATAGTTTCCGCCATTGTTTCTGCAACTTCTTCCTCCGAATATTCTTCTTGGTCAAAAAATTGATTCGAATCAGGCGATCTCGTCGTCAAGACTTAGTGTCTTGAAGTGCTTCCTAGATGATCAAAATTCTCGTTCTGGATAGGTGTAAATAGTTCCTTAGTCGAACTTCTTGTCATGCACTACCTGAAATAAGGGATAAGTAATCAGTAGGATGGGCTCAGGAGAAAGAAAACACAGATATACGAAAGTTGAATGTGAAAAACCAGATCTGTTACTATATCAGATAGTCAATACGTCGTATTCAATGGAACTGAATACGCCGTATTAATCTTTTTGAACGAATACGCTGTATTGGATAGAAAGTTGGATACGCCGTATCCAATGGAAGTGGATACGCCGTATCGGTTTATCGACCAGAACAATGTATTATGAAAAACAATTAAATACGCAAACAATTAAACACACAAATATACAGAATATACAGAATTATACACTAATCTAAATTACACTAATTCCTTAAGGTTAGATTAATCTATCTGTTAAAACCAAAATATCAAATAAAAATCAAGATTAATTTTCACTCCCCGGCAGCTGCGCCAAAAACTTGATGTGTCGTTATGTGGTTGTAAATTATGATTCAAGTTTTAAAATTTTATTTTGCCGACTTAACCAAAAACAACACTTTAACGGTCAGTGTACCCGGTCGGTGGTAGTTTTGTGGTAAGTAGGGTGTCGATCACTTAGAGCGAGAAGCCTTTCACGTTTAATACTTATGGTTTTTTCTAATATAAGATAGTTTATCTTTGCTAAACTATGCTAATCCTAAATCTAACGGATAGGGGGTTTTCAGCATGAGGACTAGCAAGGTTACGTGGTGACTAAAATCAACTTAAGGACACTTAAAACACACCAAGGAGTATTTAACAGAAGATAAAAGAGAGGTCTAGCAAAATATAAGAAAAACTGTATTACCATTATTTAATCAATCAAAAAAATGTTGGTTTGTTTTTTAGTGCTATTGATTACTTATCTCGAGGTGGCATATCATTCTTAAGATTAAGGCGGCACTTCTTCCTTAAACCTAGACATGTAGAATTCTGTCACAATTAAACGCATCCGCATAAAGTATCCTTATTTGCTTATTATAATCTATTTAGGGATTAAGCAATGGTGATCTTGTTACCGAGCTCATAGAGACTTTACCACTTACTTCTTAATGGCAAATTCATACATCTATTAGTCTACTACCAATTCTTTACATTATCCGAGAACGTATTCATTTATCCCTGGGGGTCATGCAGGTCCAATAAAGCTCACAATATAAGGCAAATATAGGTCGGTTATTTTTGATCCTATTAGTCTAGATGTATAAATCAATATATGGAGAGCTATCCCGGCATCTAGATTACTTGGTCCATATCACTAGATCCAGTTGAATGATAGGTCGCATACAAAAGCACGTTAAACATATATATTTGATTAATCATAAATAAAGCAATCAATGTTAAATTAAAGAAATCACAGATAAACAAACCAATCATTTAGTTCTTCATAATAATGGCTAATACCTGAAGGTATTAGCCTTCAAACGTCATAATAAATACAAGGGTAATAATTTAGCCAAGGTAAACTAACCGAGTTAAGAATGATACCCAAAAACTGAACGATTACAAGAGTATAGGAGATTACATGTTGTCTCATATGGAATTAATCACGTTGCAAGACCTCTTCTCCTCTTCTTCTCCTCTGAAAATCGACTTTTGTGGTTTAAGTATCGAGAATATGATTTAGCACACTTAAAACTCGTTTCTGAGTTTTCTATTTATAGGGTCTGGAATATGGTCGATACGGCGTATCCAAAGTATTGGATACGGCGTATTGGGGATTTCTTAGAGTAGGGACCACATTTGATATCTTCCAGAATATTTTATTTCAATATAGCTTGAATACGGGTATTGTCTTTCCTGTGATTACGGGTATTAGATCTTGTTTCCTTCGTTGGTCTTTGGTGTGTGCCGGCACAAATATGCCAGTATTTCCTTGATGGATACGCTCGCGTATTTTTTTTTTTTATTATTTCGGTTGTCAGAGGACCTTACCCGATTTTGTTTATAAGATGGATTAGGCTTTGGCTATTTTGGAATAGGCTTGTTTATTTTATTAACTTAACAACCGTTAGTCCATTAGTATTAAGGGACTAACAAAGTAATAGGAAGGACGAACGGTGTAATTGGATTTGGTGAAATAATTTAACATTCAAGGACCTTTTGGTAATTTCAAGGGTTAACCATGGTTGACTTTAATTGACTCAAGCTTGATAAATACCCAGCTCTTGTGTACTCTTTCCCATCTCGTGTTTGTTTTTGTCCCATTTTGGCCTTCTTCATGTTATATTTGAAATATCCACACCTACACATCACAAAAGACAAAATACATAATACACAAGCATAATTTGCATTATTTCATCTTTTTAGGGTTATTTTTTTATATAAAACGAATATGTGATTTCTCACATATCACAGGGAATGAAGCCTGAGCCAAAGAAGAAGGTGATGGGTTCAGTGAGTCGTGGCAATAGACTCACTGAACTCCATACGATCTCCAACAACTAGAAGACCCTGAAGACGAAAGACTGAAGAATAGGCAGGATAGTTTGAAACAGATAAGTCCAAGCTCTTATATGCCTGAAGTCAAACTATCCTGAATAGGGTATAAAGACAAGGTCAATGTCAGTACTAACCTTAGAAAGTGTGTTTGTCACATACTTAGAATAGAATTGTAATAGAGACAAAGATGTATAATATGTACTAGCCGATCAGCATTGGGACACGCACTTATCACCCATGTGGATATGACCCTACCTATGTAGTATATATAGCAAACGCCTTGTAAAGGAGTAGGTTAAGTTTATGTATTTAAAGTCGTACCTTTCATTAACACCTACTCCTCCAAATCTACTAAGTCCCCGAGTGAGTTCAGTTGGTTAGCATAGTAGTCAGCTTTGCATAACACTTTAGGTTTATGCAAAGTTGTTAGTGAGGAGATCACACACACACAGATTGTCATTCAATCCCCATTGTAGTTCCACATACAATGGGGTATAATTCCTAATAAATATAAGAGTTAAACATTGAAAATTAGTTTTGTGTTCTTTACTGTTCTTTACTGTTCTATACATATATCTTGTCTAAACTAATTTTCATCCACATTACTTAAAGCCATGAGTTAGTTTATCTTGACTTCTATAGTTTTGGTCACTAACTCAAAGGGAACAACATAAAGTTTCGATTATTTTATGATTTTGGTGGGGATTTAAGTGTATTGTAGATTGTGATAGTTGGTAAAAAATTTGGTTTGGGGTTTTAAGGTTGGTCAGTGCCGTTGATTGAAGTTGTTGCATGTTCTTTTTTTTCGGCTTCTTGTAGATCTAAAGGTAAAGTGATTGCATGCGGTTGTTTATCGAGTGTTTTTAGGTATGGTGTAGATAGGATTGTTGCATGCTTTGATAAGACATGTTTTGTGATTTATTTGTTTGATGTTGATGTTGTTTTTCAGCAAAATGTTGCCAGAGCTTATTCGAATGTGGATATTTGATTGTTTGTGTGTTATTTGTTATTTCACTTGCGGTTCTTAATCATGATCGATGTGGATATGTGATTTTATGGTGGCGGGTAAGTTCGGTTCATGTTGTCCTGATTTGGCTAAGATGATTTTGGTTATCCGGTGATTCCTGGTTTTGGTCGTGCAAAAAACTGAACGATAGAAATTACAACCGTCTTTTGC
>BQNB010192094.1:0-11642 GCA_026074375.1 Tanacetum coccineum
ATGTAGTATTTTATAAAAATATAAAATATATACTTTTATTTTCCAATTAAAACAACCCTTTTTAAATAGTTATATATATTTATTTATATAACTTGTTTTATATAGTTTTTAACTTAGATAAATTATCATAAATCCTCCACAACACTTATTATCATATGTCTTATATATTTAAAGGTCCATTTTGTCCAATATTGTCCAAGATAACATGTCATTTACAACACTTCCACTTATAAACTTATTTAGTGATTTTTAATTACTAGTTTTATACCTATACTTTTTATACTTCAACCAACATTGTACAATACTTATACACCCATTATAACATAATATTAACATCCCTTTAACATATGAAAAAGTTTATCAAACCATGATCACAAGTAAAAATCCATTTTACATGTTAAAACATTTCCTAAATGGTGATTAACTATATAAGCATTATATACACATAAAATCATAAAAGTAAATAGATTAAGAGTTTTAGATAACCTTAGTATGATGTAATATGATGAACAAAAAAGTCTAAACTCTTGTTTAGAAACCAAACCAAATGAAACCCTAATCTTCCTTTTTCCTTGCTTGACTCTTGTAAAGGCTTAACCAAGCCATCAATATTTCTTGGTAGGTCTTAGATATGATGTAGGAATGCTTGTATAAGTGTTTAATAAAATTGGTATGGATGGTTGTGGGTCTTTGTTTTGAGCTGTAGCCAAGAGAAGAGAAAAAGGGAAACTGAGTTGGTTTTTATTAAGTGTTATGAATGAGAGAGTGCATGCTAGTAGTATATTTATATCCAAGTAGTCAAAGACACTAGCTAACAAGACCAAAGACCAAGTATGAGGGGGGTGGGTCGTTGGAACAAGGGGAGGGTCTTAAGGGATGACTAGTGGTCAAAACCACTAGTCATGAGCTAACCTTAATGACTTGTGCTCCCTTGTCTCATCAAGTGTCAATTAGCCCCATGGAATAAGGAAGAATGACTAGCCATTTATCTTTTACAAGAAATGAATGTAATACTTGCAAATGTATAAGTTGGTAACTTATTTTATAAAGTATAACTTTGCAAAGTGTATGATCTAGCTTATTTTCTTTATAAAGAATATGGCTAAGTTTTATAAACTTTGAGCATTGGATATAAACATGGGTATTTGTTGAAGCGTAGATTAATTTTGGTGGTTCCGGGAATACCTAGATGCAATTTATCGCGAAACGTAAACGCTTTACGTAACCGATAAAATAAATTGTGCAAAGTTAATAATTATCATCAAAATAATTACTTAACACTTGCTTGATGTAAAAATTAATTTGTTTAATGCCCGTTTACATTGAATGATCATTTTTAGCTTACGCGATTTAACTTAATACTTGAAATTAAAAGCAGACGCGTACAACACTAAAAATAAATAGTGAATTAAATAACATCGCACAATGACCTAAAACACAGGGTGTTATAGTCTTCCCTTGTTAAATGAGCCTTATCTTCAAGGCTTAAGACGTGACACTTGACGACGGTGCGGTCTTTGTGAAAAGGTGTGGATATTTCTTCCAGAATTGGTCTTCACGTTCCCATGTGAACTCAGGATCTCTCCTCGAGTTCCATCGGACCTTGACAATTGGAATGTGGCTTTGCTTTAACCGCTTGACTTCACGATCCATAATTTCTACTGGTTCTTTAACGAATTTGAGTTTATCGTCAATGTGTATTTCCTCTAACGGAATTGCCAACGGCTCGTCGGATAAACACTTCTTTAGGTTAGATACATGAAACATACTATGAACTCTACTTAGTTCTTGTGGAAGTTCGAGTTTGTAAGCGACGTCTCCCACTTTTGCCAGCACTTTGAAGGGTCCAATATTTCTTGGGTTAAACTTCCCCCGCTTTCCAAAACAGATAACCCCTTTCCAAGGTTATACCTTTAAAATGACTCGGTCGCCCACTTGAAATTCTAAAGGCTTACACCTAACATCAGCGTAAATCTTTTGGCGATCACGAGCGGCTTGGATCCTTTGCTTGATTTGGATAATTTTCTTGGTTGTTTCATGGATAAGTTTTGGACCAGTGAGCTAAGTGTCTCTGACTTCGGCCTAACAAACAGGTGATCGACACTTTTGACCGTAAAGTGCCTCAAATGGGGCAGCGTTAATGCTAGCATGATAGCTATTGTTGTATGAAAATTCAATCAGCGGTAAGTTTCCTTCCCAACCATTTCCAAAGTCTATCACGCAGGCGCGCAACATATCTTTAAGAGTTTGAATAGTTACTTTCACTTTGCCCATCAGTTTGTGGATGGTAAGTCGTACTCATATCTAACCGAGTATCCCATACCCTTTTGATATGCTCTCTATAAATTTGACGTAAATCTAGGGTCGCGGTCACAAATGACTGAGATAGGTATTCCATGTCTCGTGACTACTTCCTTTAGATATAGTCTTGCTAATCTATCCATGGAGTCATTTTCCTTCATCAGTAAGAAATATGCAGACTTGGTGAGACGATCTACAATCACCCAAATGGTATCATAACCACTTGACGTCCTTGAGAGCTTGGTGACAAAATCCATAGTGATATTGTCCCACTTCCATTGCAAAATCTCAGGTTTCACCAATAAACCAGACAGATTTTGGTGTTCAGCTTTGACCTTTAAACACGTCAAACACTTGCTGACATAGGTGGTGATGTCTGCTTTCATGTTTGGCCACCAGTATAATAGTTTCATGTCTTGGTACATTTTGTCGGAACCCGGGTGGACAGAATATTTCGACTTGTGGGACTTATGTATGATCAGAGTCCTTAGGTCACCGTAGCATGGCAACCAACTTCTGTTATTTAAGCATAGAGTTCCATCAGCACGCGGTTCCAACTTTTCCTTCCTGGGTTTTTCTGGATCCTTTGAATTTTCAATCAGCATACCTCCAACATCTTCAGCCTTGATATTTTCTAGTTTATTGCTTCTGTTTGAGCCTCCAAAATTTGCTTGGGTAGATTCAACCCAATAGTCATCACTAAGGCTCGAACCCACAATGGTTAATCTCGTTCTTTCCTACTCAAAGCATCGGCAATGACATTTGCTTTCCCCGGGTGATAACGAGTCTCGCAATCGTAATCACTTAGCAATTCTAACCAACGCCGTTATCTCATGTTCAACTCCTTCTGATCTAGAATGTGTTGTAAGCTCTTATGATCAGTGAACACGGTGCATTTTGTTCCATACAAATAGTGCCTCTAAATCTTTAGAGCGAACACTACTGCTCCAAGTTCCAAATCATGAGTCATGTAGTTCTTCTCATAAATTTTCAATTGGCGTGATGCATAAGCAATCACCTTCTCTCTTTGAATCAACACAGCGCCCAAACCTTTGATCGAAGCATCGCATTATACGACAAAATCTTTGCTTCCTTCAGGTAAAGCCAGAATCGGTGTACTACACAATTTCTGCTTAGTTAGTTGAAACGCTGCTTCTGCTTTGTCGCCCCAATCAAATTTAACACCTTTTTTGGTCAGTTTGGTCATTGATGTGATAATTTTTGAAAACCCTTCAATGAATCTTCTGTAATAGCCGGCAAGGCCCAAAAATTGGCGAATCTTCGTCGGTGTCTTAGGAGATGTCCAATCTTTAATGGATTCGATCTTGGCGGGATCCACGTAAATACCCTGGCTATCAATCACATGACCGAGGAACTGTACTTTAGGAATCCAAAATTCACACTTAGAAAATTTGGCATACAACTCCTCATTCTTAAGAAATTCTAAGATTAACTTAAGGTGCTCTTCGCGTTCTTGCTTGCTCTTCAAATATATCAAAATATCGTCAATAAAGACAATTACGAATTTATCCAAATATGTTTGCACACACCATTCATGAGGTCCATAATTCATGAGATCCATGAATACGGCAGGTGTATTAGTCAAACCAAAAGGCATGACTTAGAATTTATAGTGACTGTATTAGGTTCTGAATGCAGTCTTTGGAATGTCTTCTTCCCGAACCCTTAATTGATCCTGACCTCAAATCAATCTTTGAATAAACACTCGACCCTTGTAGCTGGTCGAATAGATCATCGATCTTTAGGAGTGGGTAGCGGTTCTTCACCGTTAGTTTGTTCAATTCCCTGTAATCAATACACATCTAAAACGATCCATCCTTCTTCTTGACAAATAGGACTGGAACTCCCCAAGGTGAGGAACTAGGTATTATGAAGCCTTTGTCAAAAAGCTCTTTCAGCTGGTCCGACAATTCTTTCATCTCGGACGGAGCCAATCGATAAGGTACCCGGGCTACAGGTGCAGCACCAGGTATCAAATCGATTTGAAATTCTACTTGTCGGGCTGGTGGAATACCTAGCAAGTCTTCGAGAAACACTTTGGGAAAATCCCGAACAATGGGTACATCCTCAAGTCGCTTCTCCTTCGACTTGTCCTTCGCCTTCTTCGTGGTAACATGTGCCAAAAAGACTTGACATCCTTTCAGCAAATATTTCTGGGTTTTGGTGCATGAGATGATGCTTAATCAGTATCCGTGTTCATGGCTGCTTCCGTCACCACGAACAATTAATATTTCGTTTCCAAAGGGGATACAAACGATCTTCTCAGCACAGACAATAACGGCTTGATATTTTGACAACCAGTCCATGCCGATTATGATGTCAAAACTACCCATCTCTACTGGCATTAAGTCGATGTTTCTACGTGCATTAAAATCGAGATGTGAATGGGTGGTTTAGAAAGTTTAAGTGATGCATGAACCTGAATAATGTATTACCCCCCAATTATTCTACTACGTCAGCTAAGTTCGACTTCATGACATAGTCTAATGTGAATTGTGAATATCAATCAAGTAACTAATGCAGAAGATTACGAAACTCCTATCGGCACTCGGATCAAATCAAAATTGAAGCATAATGTTGTTTCGAGGAGAAACGTCATACACCGTGACCACATTGGACATATGCAGTTTGTTTCCGCCGCGCCTAATCACATAAGTCCCTTGCACACAATAGCAATTTCCAACCTTCAGCCGTGGTTTCCCCCTGATTTTCCATTCCTTAACCTTGGGCAATTCCTCTTGAAGTGGCCCTGAGCTCCACACTCATTGCAGGTGAGAACTCCTGGATTTGCTCTTAGGGCTCTTTGGTTGTTATTGTTGTTTTTTTGTTGTTGTTGTTGTTGTTGTTGTTGTTGTTGTTGGGATTTGGCAAGGTCTATAGAGACCTCACGGGCCAGATGGCCACCTGAATGCTTTTATGGCATTTGGGAGCACACTACCCATCATGGAGATAAGTTTGCACATAGGGAACAGATTTTAGATCCTCCGTACGGTTTCTTCTCACCAGACCCTGCAGCATATGCCCATGCTACATTGTTTCTTTTGGGTGGCTGCTGTTGGCTTTGATTTTTCTTAGAAATGTCATCAAACTTTCTCTTGTTGTTAGCCTGACGTTCAGTAAGAGAGCTGATCTTCTGGTCCATGTGTTCAGTTGTAAATTCGATTGCATCTTGCATGGTTTTTGGCATAGATGCCTTTACACTTCCGTGAATCATGTCGGGCAAGCCACCGACATACTTCTTAATTTAATCCGACTCCCCATGAAACATTCTATCGCACATTAGTGCACAGCTCTTGGAAAAGTTAGTTATAGGTTACCACGATCGATAAATCCCTTCACCCTTCAGATTCCACATTTCAAAACGTCTAGTTTCTTAATTTTCACCCTTGGGCAGCACTTTTCTGTCATCATCTTTTTTCAACAGTGTCTTCCGTGGCATTGCATGAGCAGCCTCAGGAGAAGTAGTCTTAACGTGGGAGTTCCACCACGTAAGAGCATTTCCTTGTAAAGTACACGTAGCAAACTTGACTTGACATGCCACTGTACAGTTACTTATACTAAAAACAAACTCCATCTTTTCAAACCACTGTGTAAGTCCGACAACTCCTTCGGTGCCTTTAAAGTTTAAGGGTTGACATTTGAGAAAATCCGAGTAGGTGTCATTCACGTGCAGCTGCCCTAGCCTTTCTAAACACCAGTCGCCTCGAATCATGGCTATCGACGCCAATTCCCTGCAATCTTCGGGTGGGGAGTCTACCATTTTAGCAAAGTGAGCGTTAGCAACACCTTGATCGATCAGTCTCTTAAGTTGCTCATCAGTTAGAGAAATAGTGGTGGGGGTTGATGTGGCTGGTGTTGATCTGGTGGTTCTTTTTGGTGCCATTTTCTTCAAATCACAAGAAAATATAATATTCGTTAGATTTCATACAAATCATAACCATGACATGACATATACACCATAAATAAAGTGAGATCACATCGCACAGTGAAATATACAACTGAATTGAAATTAACAATGGTGTAGCTAAATCAACATTCATTCATAACAAATTCGATTGCAAACATGACAAAATATACCCCTTCCATATATAATCTGGAAACATAAATGACCGATTCAGATACAAAATGATCACTATGATTAGGTTACAAAATAAAAATAACAACCTTCAAGCCTACTAGCCGGAGTTCCACACAAAACCGATCCGTAATACTTAGTAGGCTATATACAAAATAGCTAAACACATGATGAAATCTAAGAAGAACTACCAGCCTCCTCCGGTATATTGGGCTGTGCTGGACCTCTAGCGGGTCCCTGCTGGCCCTGTAGTGCTGTCACCTGTGTTTGCAGTGAACTCACTAGTCTAAGTGCCTCCACAAGCTGTGCCTGTCTGGTGCAGTCTGCTGCCCGCAATGCTACCATCTCTGCCTGTCTGGTGCTATCTGCTGTCCGCAAAGCTGTAATCTCTGTCTGCTATGCTAACACCTGAGTACGCAATGCCATAACCTTCGAACGTGCAAGGTCACTAGTATCCATAGATCGTCTCCAAGCCTCCTGAGACAATCTGGCCTCAGCCTCCATGAGCAAAGCAGTGCGAGCATGAGCATGCCTATCCCTATATAACATGTTGAGTTGACCGCTCATCAATAACATGTCACTCTGTGCATCATCTAGTTTCACATGCATCTCATATGTGTCTTGCCTAACCATAGTAGCAAACTCTGTCATCTGTCGACCCAACTTTGTGTCATCTGTCACTGGTGCCCCTGGCATGTCCTCAAGCATCTCATCCCAAGTATCTGTAATCCCATAACCAACATATCTCTCTAGGTCTCGCCTAATCTCCTCATCCAAAGTAGCAATAAATCCACAGTCTTCCCTAAAACCTCTAGTATGTCTAGCAGTAGGTGCAGATAAACTCTCACCAACCTCATATCTCGGACCTAGAGCAATACACAACCTCTTCCGAGGTGGCAAAGTAACCTGGGAAACACCTTCTCTACAGTCAGTAAAGGGTAAAAGAAAAGGTGGTGATGGAGTAGGTAAAGGTATAGGTAGGAGTGGTGGTGTCCCTGATGGTGGTGTCTTTGATCGAGGTGCTAAAGTGTAGGTGGATGGTGCAGCAGCCCTCATCATAGCCATAGATATCCTGGTATGTAGGAGCATGATAGGTGGTGGTGGTGGTAGTAGATAGGAAGTAGATGGTGCATCGACTCTTAGCCGGATCATAGCAGCTCTATATCCCAAAGGATAAGTAGGACTAATAGGTAGTGGTGGAGATGGTACAGGTAAAGGTGGTGGTATTGGAAGTGGTGGAGATGGTATTTGTGGTAGTGGTGATGACCATGGAGATTGTGGTAATGATGGTGGAGTAGGTATAGCGAGAAGTCTGGCAACCTTTGTATCTGAAGGAAGTGATATAGGTGTCTGAGCTCTAACAGACATCCTAGCAGTAACGCAGTAAGCAAGATGTGGTGGTGGTGTGGCCACAGACTCGTCAGTCTCAAACGGCTCAGTCTCCTCGGCAGATGAGACATGCTCAACGGCTAGAAAAGCAACAGCTATAGAGTCAGCAGGAGCTAGGTGCTCCTCCTCATCCTCCTCAACATCATAATCATCCTCATCATCATCGGATGACTCATCCTCATCATCGCCATCGTCTCCTCCGTCGGTAGGATAATCAATAGGGTCCTCCTCAGGATCCTCATCATCATACTCCTTCTGGTCGTCCTCTGGATCGGACTCAGGAATATACCCTGGTGAATCGGCAATGGGTGAGACAGCAGCAGGCAGTGGCTGCTCCTCAGCTAGGAGTACATCATCCTCCGGTGGCATAAACTCCGGGTATACTGGCTCAGGAATAAACTCTAGTACAGGTGGTGCCTGCTCTGGCTCCTCAGGGCCAGGCACATAATCTGGTGATGGTGGAGCCTGAAAAGCGGCTACCACGTAAGCATACGGGTCCTCTGGCATCATGGGCAGTCCATTGACTCTCGGTGATCCAATGTCTGATAAACCTTCAAATAGACTGGATACCGCTGTGTAAGTAACTGTTGAATCCTCTGAGTCTGACATGACCAAATCTGAAAATCAAAAGTAGCTTATATAAGTATTTAATATAAGACTCTTATAGTAAGGTACATAGTATATCATGTCATGTATATCAATCATGAATGCATCTAGCCTAACCAACTAATGTAACATAAAGAGTAGCTTATATAAGTATTTAATATAAGACTCTTATCGTAATATATATTATAAACACGCATATCAATCGTGAATGCATCTAGTCTACATAACTACTGCAACTCAATAGTGTATGTATGTCCTGTGAAAACCCCTTTGTATGAAGCAATGTTTGAAAGCGGTTATAGTCCAAGTAAACACATTTGACCTAGTTCTCTATAACCTTGGCTCTGATACCAATCTGTAACACCCCCAAAATAGATCACAGCGGAATATGGGTCTAAGGGTGGTACTTCATAGATCAATAGCACAAGATATAGAAGAACGATAATTAAAAGTTGTTTAAAAACCGATACATTGGATTTAACAAAATAAGTGTTTGTTAAATAAGCCAGAATCTTTACTTGTTCATTGTTAATATTACAAAGATTCTAGTCCATGACAAATGTATCCCCAAAATGCAATGCGACCAAATCTTTATACATGTGACATCCAAAACATGACACCAATGTATCCCTTGTACCTCGTGCCTCATTGACCTCCTAAAAATATTGCTTTAAAACGTCAACAATAATGTTGGTGAATTCATAGGTTTATGTAAATGTATAATGTAGGACCGCAAGACTTTCCCCGTGATAATGCAACAGATGCAGACATCACAAAATGTAATTACTTTTCCCTAATCTCATGACACTAAAGCTTGACATATATGAATACAATATATAAATATTGCCTACATTGCCCTTGATGATGTTCTACCCGAAACATCCCAAATCCGACATGGTATACGTTCGTTCCAGGTGATAGCTAGTCACCCGAACGGGGATGTCAATCCCAGATAGATCTATCTACAACATTCGCGCTTACTCAGTAATTAACAGTTCATGATAAATGGGCTCAGTGGGTTATCGCTACTTAGGCATACACGTAATCATGATAAAATGTTCACTTGCGTCTAATTTGTAAAACAAAGCATGTTCTCACCCCAAACTTGTAAATCAATATAATTGTAAAAACGTGGGGCTATGAACTCACCTCGAGTGAGTTAATCGATAATGTATATCAAATACGGGAAAATGCGTCACAAATACGCCCGAATGCAACATAATCCAATATAGGTCGTATAAGTATTAAGCACCTTGATTAACTAATACCATATATAATCCTATATAGCTACATCACCATCTAATCGTCTTAGTGAAAAATCATATTTATAAGGGAACAAGTTTATAAATATCTCTTTAGTGAAAATGGTGTAATTCTCTCGTTTCAAGTCCGTTTCTTACGTTCACGCTTTCGTATTAAGACGAGTTATCAAAATATTATATTTTTATAATTTGAGTCCCCTGATAGTTAATAAATTTATTTTTATAAATTTACTTTTTACTGTTCATGACAGTTAATAAATTTATTTTTATAAATTTAGTTATCGTAAACTCGTAAACGTCGTATTTTATTCCTTTTGACTCCGTTTTTAGTGATTCTTTTGAGCACGTTTTCATATTTAATAGTTTTATCTAATTAGTGATGTTTTCAAAATGTTATTTACTGATGTGAACAGTAACTTTTATAAAAATAGTTTTATAAAAGTATTTATTGTCGTAAACTTGTAATTGTCGTATCTCTTTCGTTATAAATCGGATTTTCGAGTTTTTTACCTTTTTGGAATCCTCATGATATGTAGTATTTTATAAAAATATAAAATATATTCTTTTATTTTCAAATTAAAACAACCCTTTTTAAATAGTTATATATATTTATTTATATAACTTGTTTTATATAATTTTCAACTTAATAAAATACCACAAGTCCTTCACAACCATTGTTAAGATTATGAAAAAGACTCGGTCACCCCTTGTATTGTCTAGAATAGCATAGCTCGTAGTCCGATAGTTAGCGTAACACTTATGGAATTGGGCCGGGTCTTTTACCCACATGTAGGCTCACTCCATAGCCCATTTGGGGCGTGTAGACTCTTGTATTTATACCCCTTTCCAGCCATGGGAAGGGGTTGGTTGTTCAATTGCTAAAACATACACTAAAATGTGTTTCTCTCTCTAGAACTTGCACTTTCTCTCTCTAAGATTTATTGGCCAACCCATCATCTAGTGTTTGTGTTATGATATCCAATATACTACAATTGGTATCAGAGCACATGGTTTGATTAACAAGATTGTGCGTGCATTTTCTTGGTTAGATTAGATCAAAAGTTTGGTTTTTGAAGGTTTATGGTCTTTTTCTTGACTCTCTTTGATTCTCACGTTTGTGATGTTAAAGTTAGTGTTTTTATAGTTGTTATAACCTTCTAAGATCAAGTTGTGCAAAAGAAACCAAGTAAAAATGTTCAAAAGGGTGATTTTTAGGTGAAAAAGTTTGTATTTTCTTCACTGCGTTTTGTCTCTCTGGACGAAGTTTCTTGATTGCGTTTTGTCTCTGCGGTTTGTCGTCTAGTGAAGTACAGTAGTTGCGTTTTGTCAACTGCGGTTTGTGTATTGCGTTTTGTCTAATACAGCAGGTTGCGTTTTGTGGATTGCGTTTTGTCTCAAGTTGAAGACCCTATTGCGTTTTGACTAGGGGAAACTCTACTCAAGTACACCCTTGATTGCGTTTTGTCTTAAGGGGTGATTGCGTTTTGTCCAAGACATCTCTCTGCGTTTTGTCTCCTACTTACTGCATTTTGTATCCTGCGTTTTGTCTAAAGTTGAAGACCCCTATTGCGTTTTGATGGAAATAATCTCTGGCAAGATTTTCTCTTCATTGCGTTTTGTCTAAACTTATTGACTGCATTTTGTCTAGGACACTTCACTGCGTTTTGTCTAATTCTCCACATTGAGACTTGTCTGAAACTCCTAACTGAGACTTGTGTTTTACCTTTCGTAAACCAAATCAAGCAAACCAAATCACAAACATACAACACATCAACAAACAATCATCACTTTTAACACACAATCACTAATCATTGTACCGATCCAAAGCTTATCATAACACATTCATTCATTCAATCATGTCGACCACTACAAATGATATTCAAGCTGCCGGTTCCGATACCTAGCCTCCTATGCTTGATAGGACTGACTACGAATCATGGGCACAACGTATTCGAATGTATTTCAGGGGTAAGGAAAATGGTGTCTAC
>BQNB010192096.1:0-11642 GCA_026074375.1 Tanacetum coccineum
ACCCATCAGAGGATCCCTTACCTGTAGCACCAGAGTTACCATTGGTTTCACCCTTCTTATGTTCTGATGACTCAGAGGCGGACAGTAAGTTCGAGCCTGCTGAGCAGAGACCCGAGAGGCATGAGTCTCTTGCACCATCATCTGAGTTTCCACTTGCTTTTGTTGTTTCCCTACATGGGATTCATCAACGGCCAGTGATTCTTGTCCGACCTGGTGAGGCTATTCCCTTCGGTCGACCTTATCGCACCCATCCCAATGGGCTGCGTAAGTTGTTGACTGCGAGGAAGAGAGTTGGACCTTTTCCTCCTTGTAGACGTATATCTCGTCGTTCTTCGAATCGTCATTCTTGACCAGACTTTACTTCAGACTCATCTTCTTCTGGTTCATCTTCAGATTCTTCATCAGATACTTCTTCAGATTCACCTTCAGATTCATTATCAGACTCATCATCAGTTCATTCATCAGGTCAGTCTCATTCAGGACCATCGACTAGAGTTGCATCACCTAGATTGGTTGATCCCCTGGTTAGGACTCCATGATGTAGTGAGGCTTTTATGCGTTGAATGTCTGCACCATTGTCTACTCTTTACCTACCTACGACATCAAAGTCATCCCCAGATTCATCTTCTGAGAGGTCATTGGATTTATTTTCACCTTCTATTGGACCATCTAGCAAGAGATACAGATCCCATTCTACTTTGGTACTATCATCTACTCCTGTTTCGAGATCGATAGCCCATACTCTTGCTGATCTTCCACCTCGCAAGAGGTTCAGAGACTCATACTCATCTGAGGTTAGTGGGGAGGAGCATATGGAGATGGGTACTGCTGATGCAGAGACTGTTGTAGATTTGGGTATTAGTGAGGGAGTTAGAGCTCATACTAAGGATGGTATAGATTTGGGTGTTGAGGTTGCTACTAGTGATATTAGGGAGGACGGGGAGGAGTTTGAGGCAGAGGCCAGTAAAGGAGGCACGATGGAGAATGCTATAGATCCTTTGGCTACTGGTGATATATCTGAGCCTACTGGAGGAGATGCTCCTGATCATGAGGGTACTCTTTATGATATATATCATTACATGCCTGAGGTTCCTCTTGATAGGATTACAAAGTCTGAGACTGCTCAAAGACAGTTAGAGGCTGGTTAGTTGGAGGCTAGTAGAGAGAGAGCTAGTTTAGCTGATAGGGTTAGGAGTCTAGGATGGGAGAACCTGAGGGTTCGAGCCTTGTTGTGTATCGAGAGAGATCGTGTCGACAGTCTTCGTCGTCACATGGCACTTTCTCAGGAGGAGTTTCGTCAGGTTTATAGGTATCGTGATGATACTCGAAGGAGACTTAGGAGGTTGGAGTTACTTGTTGAGAGACGTTTGGGATTTCGCCGTTAGTTAGGTAGTATCATGGTTAATTAGTACATTAGACTGATGGCTATGTCTAGATGTTAATAATAGAAATGTTTCAAATCAAGTATCCTTGTTATGGGATTGATTGTAACCAACTATGAAGCTTTGTTATGATATGAAAAGCTTGTTTTGATTCTCTTGCGTGTTCATCTTTATTGATTATTTACTTGTTCTGGCAAAACATGTTCTATTGTATTTTCCTTTATAAATCTTATTTACCAATTATAGTGGCTATATCTCGTATCGAATCTTACTGTGTGCTATGTCTTGTGAGGTAGAACAATGACCATCACTCGTTCTGGTATGAACCCAGAGGCAATCAAAAAACTCGTTAATCGATGAGTAGAAGAAGCGTTGGCTGCTTATGAGGCAACCCGTGCTGCCAATGCTCTCGAGGCTAAAAGTCAAAGCCAAAATGGCAGTGACGGCAATAATGGAAATGGTGGAAATGGAAATCCAAATGAGAATGATAGAGGTGCTAGGCCTGTTGCTCGAGAATGTACTTACCAGGATTTCATGAAGTGTCAACCACTTAACTTCAAGGGAACGGAAGGAGTTGTCGGGTTGATAAGGTGGTTTGAGAAGATGGAAACAGTATTCCATATCAGCAATTGTCTAGAGAAATACGAAGTCAAGTATGCTACTTGCACACTGTTAAACAGTACACTAACTTGGTGGAACTCACATAAGAGAACTATTGGAGCTGATGCTGCATTTTCCATGTCATGGAGAGAGCTCATGAAGCTAATGGCTGAAGTGTAGTGCCCAAGGACTAAAATTTAAAAGATGGAATCTGAGCTATGAAATTTAACCATGAAGAATAACGATTTGGCTGCTTATACTCAAAGATTCCAAGATCTTACCATGTTGTGCACCAAGATGGTTCCCGAAGTGGAGGATCGATTTGAGAAGTATATTGGAGGTCTCCCGGATAATATCCAAGGAAATGTGATTGCTACAGAACCTACAAGACTACAAGATGCTGTTCGGATTGCTAACAATGTAATGGATCAAAAGTTGAAGGGTTATGCTGTGAAAAATGCTCAGAACAAAAGAAAGTTCGATAACAACCAGAAGGACAACCGTGGGCAGTAACCATCATTCAAAATACATAATGTTAGAGGACATAATGTGGTAAGAGCCTACACGACTGGCAACAATAAAAGGAGAGTGTATAATGGAACACTACCTCTCTGTAACAAGTGTAAATTTCATCATGAAGGACCATGCACTGTGAGATGTGGGAAGTGTAACAAGGTTGGACATTTGACCCGGGACTGTAAGGCCACGGATTCCACTACTTCTACTTAGAGGGTCAAGTAGTGAATCAGAGGGTTGTAACTTGTTACGAGTGTGGGTGGCAAGGTCACTACAAGAATGATTGCCCAAAGCTGAAAGATCAAAACCATGGAAAAAAAATTAGAAATAAGAATGGGATTGGTGAAGCAAGAGGAAAAGCATATGTGTTGGGTGGAGGAGACGCTAACCCCGACTCAAACATCGTCACGTGTACGTTTCTTCTCAACAACCATTATGCTTCTGTATTATATGATTTGGGTGCCGGTCGAAGTTTTGTGTCGACTACTTTTAGTGCCTTACTTGATATAATCCCCGATACTTTAGACGTTAGCTATACTTTCGAATAGCTGACGGGAGAATTTCTGAAACTAATACCGTACTTAGAGGCTGCACGTTAGGATTATTAGGTCACCCATTCAATATTGACCTAATGCGCGTAGAACTTGGTAATTTTGACGTCGTCATCGGCATGTATTGGTTAGCGAACCATCATGCGGTGATCGTGTGTGATGAAAAGATTGTGTGGATTCCTTATGGAGATGAAGTTTAGATAGTTCAAGGTGATAGAATTGGCAAAGGAAAGAAATCGAAGTTGAGCATTATATCATGTACTACAACTCAAAAATATATTAAGAAAGGTTGCCTAATTTTTCTGGCATAAGTTATGAGGAAGGAAACCAAAGACAAGTCGGAGGAGAAGCGACTTAAGGATGTGCCGACTGTACGGGACTTTTCAGAGGTCTTTCTAGAATATTTTCCTGGATTACCACCAACACGACAAGTTGAATTCCAAATCGACTTAGTCCCAGGTGCTGCTCCTGTGGCACGAGCCCCGTATAGATTAACACCATCGAAACTGCAAGAATTGTCTACTTAACTACAAGAACTTTTTGACAAAGGATTTATAAGACCGAGTTCCTCACCCTAGAGAGCCTCAGTCTTGTTTGTCAAAAAGAAAGATGGATCTTTTCAGATGTGTATCGATTACCGTGAACTAAACATGCTGACTGTGAAGAACCGATATCCACTTTTGAGAATCGACGACTTATTTGGTCAGTTGCAAGGATCAAGTGTTTACTCGAAGAACGACTTGAGGTCTGGTTATCACCAACTCAGAGTTCAGGATGAGGACATTCCAAAGACGGCGTTTAGGACTCGCTATTGCCACTACGAGTTCCAAGTAATGCCTTTTGGAGTGACAAACGCACTGGCAATATTCATGCCTTTTGGCTGTCGAAGGTACAATTTCTTGGTCACGTGATTGATAGTGAAGGCATTCACATGGACCCAACTAACATTAAGTCAATCAAGGATTGGGCATCGCCCAAGACTCCAATAGAAATTCGTCAATTTCTAGGTCTTGCCGGCTATTACTGACGATTTATCAAAGGTTTCTTGAAGATTGCCAAACCTATGACGAAGTTGACTCAGAAAAACGTAAAGTTTGATTGGACTGAAAAGGCAGAAGTTGCATTCCAATTGTTGAAGCATAAATTGTGTAGTGCACTAATCTTGGCTTTACCCGAAGGTAGTGAAAACTTCGTGGTTTACTGTGATGCTTCTCACAAGGGGTTAGGCGCGGTTCTTATGCAAAAGGAGAAAGTCATAGCCTACGCATCACGCTAACTCAAGATTCACTAGAAGAATTACACTACACATGACTTAGAACTTGGATCGGTGGTGTTTGCTCCCAAAATGTGAAGACATTATTTGTATGGCATGAAGTGCGTTGTGTTCACTGATCATAAGAGCTTGCAACATATTCTTGATCAGAAAGAGTTGAACATGAGACAACGTAGATGGTTGGAATTGTTAAATAACTACGACTGTGAAATTCGTTATAATTCGAGAAAGGCGAACGTGGTGGCGGATGCTTTGAGCCAAAAGAAACAGATTAAGCCACTACTAGTTCGAGCCTTAGTTTTGACGACTGGTCTGAACCTTCCCGTGCAAATTTTAAACGCTCAGGTTGAGGCTAGAAAGGAAGAGAATTATGGAACCGATGATTTGGGTGGTATGATTAAGAATCTGGAGCCTCATGCTAATAGAACGTTATGTTTGAGAAATACAAGTTGGATACCCTGTTTTGGTCACTTAAGGACTCTGATTATGCACGAGTCGCATAAGTTAAAGTATTCGATCCATCATGGATTGGACAAGATGTATCAAGACTTGAAGAAACTGTATTAGTGGCCGAATATGAAGGCTGAGATTGCCACCTACGTCAGTAAGTGTCTGACATGTGCAAAAGTCAAGGCTGAATGCCAAAAACCATCCGGTTTGTTGGTTCAACCTGTGATCCCAGTATGGAAGTGGGAGAACATTACAATGGATTTCGTCACCAAGTTACCAAAGACGTCGACAAGTCAAGATGCAATTTGGGTAATTGTTGACCGACTCACGAAATCTGCTTATTTCTTACCAATGAAGGAAATCGACTTGATGGAAAAGTTGACGAGACAATACTTGAAGGAAGTAGTCTCAAGACATGGTGTACCAATTTCGATTATTTCCAATCGAGATAGTAAATTTACATCTCATTTCTGGCAATCGCTAAACCAAGCTCTAGGTACTCAATTGGATATGAGTACGGCTTATCACCCGCAGACGGATGGTCAGGGTGAGAGAACCATCCAAACCTTGGAGGACATGCTGCGTGCTTGTGTCATTGATTTTGGGAAAGGTTGGGATAGACACCTACCTTTGGTAGAGTTTTACTACAACAACAGTTACCATACGAGTATCAAAGCTGCACCGTTTGAAGCACTGTACGGCCAAAAATGTCGATCGTCTGTCTGTTGGGCTGAGGTTGGAAATGCTCAGCTTACTGGCCTAGAAATTATTCATGAAACCACGGAAAAGATCATCCAAATCAAGAAGCGTATTCAAGCGGCACGTGATAGACAAAAGAGCTACGCCGATAGGAGACGTAAACCATTAGAATTTAAAGCTGAAGATAAGGTTATGTTTAAAGTATCATCGTGGAAAGGGGTGATACGTTTCAGCAGACGGGGGAAGCTAAATCCTTGTTATATTGGACCTTTCAAAACCCTTGATAAAGTGGGAACGGTTGCATATCGACTTGAACTCCCAAAGCAACTAAGTCGGGTTCATAGTACTTTTCACGTTTCAAATTTGAAGAAGTATTTCTCCGACGAACCCCTAGCTATTCCGTTGGATGAAATCTAGATTGATGACAAGCTTAATTTCATTGAAGAACCGGTTGAAATTATGGATCGAGAAGTTAAATGGCTAAATAAAAGCCGCATCTCAATTGTGAAAGTCCGTTGGAACTCAATACGAGGTCCTGAGTTTACTTAGGAGCGCGAGGACCAAATGAAGAAAAAGTATCCACATCTTTTTGCTAACCCTGCACCTGCATCTAAAGATACGTCTTAAGCTTTGAGGATAAAGCTTTTTTAACGGGGGAAGGATGTCACACTCCGTAAATTTTAGGTCAATATTTTAAACTTTTCCAATCATTATTTTTTACTTTTATACGTTACGTTCGAATCTGGCAGTTTACCGAGAAGTTAACCCGCGTAAATATGAAAAACGTCATCGGACGCGTTTCGACTTCAAATTATGATTAGTCTAGATATTATATGCATTATTTTATATTTTCTAAGTGTTTCGTAGATTACGATCACTTTTGATACTTATTTTTACGTTTTAGCGTATAATTTACGTTTTTCGCGTTTATCAAACGGAACCCCAGAAACCCGAAATATTTTCGTGTAAACTTTAGTTATCGTTCATCTCGTGTTTATAAGTCAAAATTTTCGTTCATGTCCCCCCCTCTTATTATTTGGGACGCCTAAACCCAAACCAAAACAACCATAAGATTTGAAATTAAATCAAAGGCATTTTTTTTAAAGTCCCATGCATGTGTATGAAAGTGACATATGAGGATGTCCATCTCATGCACAAATAACCATCCAAGATCAAAACAAATGTTTACTTACACATTTTCTAAGCTTTGACTAGAAATTCAAACCAAGATTTGTTATACTTGAACCATGGTCCCAAAAATTAAACTATATGGTCCTTGTGGCTTGCCTTTGCCGAACACACACACACACTTTGGTGTGAGTTGGTTACTTACTTGGACATGTGGTTACTAAAAACCCTAATGCTTGGCCTATAAATACATACATATATCACAACTTAGGGTTTCACTCTTCATTTCTTAGCCTCAAAAATTTCTCATATCTCTTCTTTCCCTCTCCTAGCTCACGGCAAACAAACACCCCATCTAAGGTTTCTATATCTTTGATTTCTTGCATAATCCAAGCATACTAGGTTCATTTCTAAGGTCATCTAAGATGGTTTGAAGTATTGGTTCATTGATTTAAGGGTTTACTTCAAGATCTACAAATTAAAGTTTGGTTATTATTTAGGGTTTTTCAAGATTCAAGTCTTCTATCTTCATTCTTGTGTTTTCTTAAGCTTGTTCTTCATTTTTGTAAGCTCATCTTGAAACTTATACTTTCATTTCTACTTTCATTCTACATATGTTTGTGTTCTTGCATAGATCTATGATTCCTATGGTGTTTGTGTTGATTTTTCAAAAAGAAATAAAATAACATCTTGACATTTTTTTATAAAAATGGAAGTAACATGTTTATGACTTTATGATCTTGGTAAGGTGAGTTGAAAAGTGAGTTGCAACAATAAAAATGAAGGAATTAGGTTAGTTTTAGGTGTGATTTTGTTGTGGATTGGTTGTGAATGGATATTAGGCTAGATTAGGTACTATTGTGAAGTTTGGTGTGATTTTTGAAAGCGTTTTTGAAATACATAGTTGCTGATCCGAAATTGTTTTGAGGTTTTGGTCGACTTAGGAATTTTTTCATTAGGCGTAAAGGTAGTTTTTGGAGAGCTCGTTTCAAGTAGATAGATTCTCATGTATTGTACGCTAAAATTGGACTTAAAACGGCCAAGTTATAGCCAAATGAAACTTAAAATATTTTTCGACAAAATAATTAATATAGGTGCTGATGTGAATAGTAAAATGAGTTTTTGGACGCTTTCGGGATGATTTGAGCTTTTAAAACACTAGCGAAACATATAGTATAACATATATATTGATTAGTATCATTAGAAAAGTCATTAACATATTTTAGGAAAAGCGTTAAAGTTACTAAAAATAGTAAGTTTAGTGAATTTTAGCAAGATAGGCATGGAAGTTAAACGTTTAGGATTTTCTAATACGTTTAAGGAAATATGGATTTAGCAAATATAGGGGACGGTATTAACATCCCTAAACTAAAAACTTTCCTAAAATAGAAACTTACTAAAAATGGTAATTTTTGGTTAAGCGCCGAAACTTAACGAAAAACTCTATAATTTTATATATCGCGTTTTGTTAATTAAGTCAAAGCACAAACACGCATGGATGAATTTTTCTCTTATAAACGATTCGTACAAGTTTCGTATACTTTCCGTCTTTCTAAGACGCGTCATTGATTTAGGTCGCAAGTAGGACCTATTGGCATTATATCTCTTCCTTGATATTTATCTCACCATTTGCTAATGGTGAGTTCATAGCCCTACGTTTTACTATCTTTACTTTACTACTTTAGGGTGAGAAACATTGCTTGTTTTTAAACTATGGACACAGTTACTCTTCGTTGCCTTTTTCCTGATTACGTGTTGCCTAAGTTGCGAATAGACCACTAATGCCCGAACTATCATGAACCGTTAATTTCTTGACCGGAGGACCGGTTGAGTGAGCGCGAATGTTGTAAATAGATCTTTTGGGACTAATTATCCCTGTAGCGCTTACTAGATTCGGGAGACATGAACAAACGGATATATACCATGTCAAATTTCACTAGGTGATCTTGGTCAGATACCTCTAGGGCAATTAATTTCTTGTTTGGCATATAATATGCTGCATCGAATTGAGCTTCGGTGTCATGAGCTTAGCACAACAATAAATACTTTTATGTGAAGTTGTATCTGTTATAACTGTCACGTACGTACTGTGAACTTGTGGTCCACTATTAATACTAAATTCAAACTTATGAATTCACCAACTTTATGTTGACTTTTTAGCATGTTTTTCTCAAGTGCTTAGCTGTGGATGTCTTTGCTTGCTTTATGGTGTTGCCTTGCATTGGACTGATTTTCAAGAAATATTATCTACTAATTAAACATCATTGTCAAACTTTAAAATTTTTAATCGCTTCCACATATTATATTTGAACCTATTTAAAACTTTAACTATTTTAATTAATGCAACGATGTTGAATTTTTAAACGTACCTTTAGAGGTCGTTCTTTGTATCTTGTGTGGTGTATATTATGACGGCACGCCCCCGGACATGTGTTTCTATCCAGGCCCTGTTTGGGGGTGTGACACAAGTAAATTAATAGAAGATAAAAGGGCGGTCTAGCCTAATATAAGAAAATTGTATTAACCATTATTAATCCAATCAGAATGTAAGTTTGTTTATATAGTGCAACGATTACTTATCTCGAGGCGGCATATCATTCTTAAGACTTAGGCGTTACTTCTTCCTAAGACCTAGACATGTAGAATTCTGTCACAATTAAACGCATCCGCATAAAGCATCCTTATTTGTTGATTATAATCTATCTTAGGGATTAAAGCAATGGTGATCTTGTTAAACCCTAGCTCATAGAGTCTTTACCCACTTATTGCTTAATGGCAATTCATACACTAGTAGTCTACTAACCAAGTTTTTACCAATTAATTGAGAACATACACGTTGATACCAAGGTCACCTTTTGGTCCAACTAAGCTCACAATCTAAGGGCAAAGATAGGTCGTTAATTGTGATCCTATTGGTCTAGATGTATAAATTACTATTTGGAGAGCTATTTCGGCATCTAGATTACTTGGTCCATATCACTAGATCTAGTTGAATGATAGGTCGCATACAAAAGCACGTAAACAAGTGTATTGATAAACATAAACAAGCAATTCAACGACAAATTAAGAAATCAAGATAAACAAACCAAACATTAAGATCTTCATAACAATGGCTAATACCCGAAGGTATTAGCCTTCAAATGTCATAATAATACAAAAATAATAATTTAGCCAAGGTAAACTAACCGAGTTAACGAATGATACCAAAAACTGAATGATTACAAGAGTATAAGAAATTACACGTTGTCTCCTATGGAATTAATCGCGTTGCTCGACCTCTTCTACTCTTTTTCTCCTCTGAAAATAGACTTTTATAGTTTAGGTATCGAGAATATGATTTAGCACACCTAAAACTCGTTTTTAAGTTTTCTATTTATAAGGTCTGGAATATGGTCGATACGGCATATCCAAAGTCTTGGATACGGCGTATCGAGGGTTTCTTGGAGTAGGAACCACGTTTGATATCTTCTAGAATATTTTATTTCCATATAGCTTGAATATGGCGTATTCCCTTCTTCTGGATACGGCGTATTGGATCTTTTTTCCTTCGTGGTATTTGGTGAGTGCAGGCACAGATACGCCGTATCTTCTTTGATGGATATGGCGTATTGGTTGTCAGAATAGTGATCTTCAAATATCTTCGTTTTAAGCTCCGAATGCGTGCCTTTTAGTTAACTTTCACCAAGTGCTTCATAATTACCACAATTCTCAAATATAAATGATTAAGTAACAATTCTTTGCAATAATTATACAAAATGGGTTAACTACATGAGATAAATGATGCTATAAAATAGACGTTATTTGATGTCATTTATGGGGGGATATCTTGAGCTATAAGCAGAACTTAAGAAGATCATAGCTTTGTTGAGACTAGCAATTGGATCATCAGTTGGAAGAAAGGTTGGTGCAACAAATCCGGTATTAGGTTAAAATGTAGGTGGTTGTTGAACAACTATTGGTGCATAGATTTGAAGTGGAGGTGACTGAATAAATTGTTGGGTTCTTAGAGTGTTTGATTGATAGTGCTGATACGGTTGATAAACTTCAGATGGTTGAGTATGATAATGTATCTGCTGACTGTTGTATGAAGGAGGTGGGTTGTAGGTATTTGCCAACAAAGCAAATGGTTTCGGGAATCATTGTCGCATTTCTCGAACTTCTTTAGCATCTTTTTCATTGTGTTTGAGGAAAGCATAGAACTGATCAAAGTTCACACTATGAAGATCTCTTGCTTGTTTAGCTGTTGTGACAAACCTACTCCACTTAGGTTGAAGATGATTCACAAACTTCGTGTTGATTTGCATGTTTAACATAGACATAGAAATCATTTTCATGTCATTGATCAATTTGTCATATCTCAGATAGTATGAGTGGATTGATTCTCTAGGCTCAAATGTAAATTTATCAAATTCATCATATAACATTGACTCACGTTCTTGCTTGGTCATCTATGTGCCTTCCATAAGTTCTTTGACTCGATCCCATATTTCTTTTGCAGTCTGAAAGTGGTTGATAAGAGTGTAAATGTCGACTGGCAATCCAAGAAGAATGATATTGACAGTTCTAATGTCACTATCGCATCATAACTTCTTTTCTTGAGAAAGGTCTGCAACTTTTTGAGGAAGACGGATGTCAGTAACGCCGCCATCTGTGTCTTTAACAGTAATCTCTGGTAAGAGTTTAACAGGACCATTGATTGAGTCAATTAACAGTTCTCCATTCTCTTTTCCTTGGATATATAGCATAATTCGAGTCTTCCAACTATCGTACATGCCTTTCTCTAGCACCGGGGGACGGTTTTCAGAACATGCTACAATAACGTTTTCTACCATTGTTGCCATTGTGAATTTGATTATGTAGAGTTCGTATGAATTGATATTTGAGGATCGCGTTGACAAGAATAAGTGTTGCTTTTGTGAAAGTTTTGTCGAAAGATGGTATTTTTAATCCATCCTATGGCGATTGCTCGATAAATTTGATGATTTGTTTTTTATGAATTTTTTTTGTCTTTTACAAAAAAGACAAAAATAATAAATAATAATA
>BQNB010192098.1:0-11642 GCA_026074375.1 Tanacetum coccineum
TACTGTGATAACGTTAGTGCAGTTTATATGTCAGCCAACCCGGTTTAACACCAACGCACCAAACATATTGAGATTGATATACACCAAAGGTCTTCCCTCAGCTTTGTTTGAAGATTTTCGCTCCAGTTTGAGCGTACGGCCTCCTCCCGCTCCAACTGCGGGGGCGTATTAGTCAACATTGAAAGTCAAGTCAACATTCAAACATTCAAGTCAAGTCAAGACATTTATTAGTCAAGACATTTATTAGTCAAGTCAAGACATTTATTAGTCAAGATATTTATTATTTATTAATTTGTATTGGGCCTAAGCCCATGATAATCATTCCAGAATGTTCTCTTGTATCCTATATATAGGATAGTTGTTATCAATAATAGGCAAGCAAATCAATTAGCCTTTCAATGGAGTTTTACCAATTCTAACAACATAATCCATTTAGAAATAATACAACATGACCTCAATGGTTAATATTAATGATGGTTTTTATCACGTGAAGAAAAATATGTAAACATTATTATATTCAACATTGAATAAACGAGTCAAAAATGTATACTGTATTCAAAAGTAAAGATACTTTAACACATTCTTTTAAGAAAAGAAAATTATTTGATACTAGCACCATTTCAAAACAACATGTGATTCATGTAACACTAGGAGTGTCAAAAAAGCCAACCCAGCCCGAACCCAACCGAATTAGCCTATTCGGGTCGAGTCATTCGGGTCAAAAATCTTATTCGGGTCAATCCGACTAACCCGAGATCTAAATAGGGTCGGCTATCGGGTTGAAATGTTATAATTAACTCGGGTTCGGGTCAACCCGATTGACCCGAATAAAGATTTTTTTTATATATAAATTTATAGATTTTCTATTTAAAAATATATAAAAAAAGAATTTTTTTTGTCAATCTACTCAAATTCGGGTTGACCCGAACCGAGTTCAAATAAGGTCGGGTTCGGGTATGAAAATTTTACCCTCAACCCGAGTTAACCCAACCCGAATTGATCTGAATCCGACTGGGTCAACCCGATTAACACCCCTATGTGACACTATGTTTTGGAACAAAAGCCGAAAGTTAGTCTAAGGTAATGTTTGGCACAAGGTTTTTAAAGGTTTTTAGGGACTTAGCTGTTAGAATAAGTTATTAGTATATAATATAAGATTTGTTCGTCACGTTGGTAAAAAGCTTTATAAGTCATAAACTCAAGCCAATTAAAATGTGCTTATAGAGCTTATAGTTAAGTAAATTACTTAAATATCTTTTAAAATATAACAGATTATCAGGTAAAAGCTTTAAATATATCTGAATTTAATTTGATTTATGCGAATTTACATTAATAAGCTTAGTTCCATCTAATTTGCCAATCAACTTTATAAAAATATAAGCTTTAACTTCCGACTTATAATATAAGCTCCAGCAGTGTGAAACATGTCAAAAGTTAAAAGCTAGAACATCTAATTTCGTTTCAAACATTACTTTCTTTCGTCAATTTTTCTACGTTAATTTGATGTGACACCATATATCACAAATATACAAGTTTTGGCTATCTATTTTCTTGCTTCGGTCATTGTCTTGCTTGCATAATGAATTGGTCGGAAATGCTTCTCAATCCTTTGCCCTAGAACCGCACCTATTGCATAATCACTTGCATCGCACATGATTTCAAACGGTTGGTCCCAATTCAGAGCAATGAGAATTGGAGCGTCGGTTAACTTCTTTTTCAATGTTTGAAAGGCAAGAATGCAATCTTCCGAGAAAATGAAAGGAGTGTTCTTTTCTAAGAGATGGGTCATGGGTCGAGAGATTTTGGAAAAGTCTTTGATAAATCTTCGATAGAATCCAGCATGCCCGAGAAAACTTCTGATTCCTTTGACGGTCGTTGGGTGAGGAAGCTTTGAAATTACATCAACTTTGGCCTTATCGACTTCAATTCCTTTTCTAGACAGATATATGTCCTAAAGCCCATACGACCCGGGAATATCTCTTCCGGAATCTTTTTATCATTGATTTGATTCTTATATATTTTATATATATACTATCTGACGAATCAGCAAGACACGAGGAAAAAGAATCTCCAAAAACTGAAAAATCATCCATAAAAACCTCCATCGTTTTTTCTATCATGTCGTAAAAAATGGCCATCATACAACGTTGAAAAGTTCCGGGTGCATTGCACAAACCAAATGGCATACGACGGTACGCGAAAGTTCCGTACGGGCACGTAAAAGTAGTTTTCTCTTGATCTTTAGGATCAATTGGGATTTGGAAATACCCTAAAAAACCATCTAAGAAACAATAAAACTCGTTGCCGGCTAATCGCTCTAACATTTGGTCCATGAATGGTAACGGAAAATGGTCTTTACAAGTTGCTTCATTCAACTTTCGATAGTCGATGCAAACTCTCCATCCCGTGACTAATCTTGTAGGCACCAGCTCATTTTCTTCGTTCTTGACAACGGTCATACCACCTTTTTTAGGAACACAATGGACCGGACTAACCCATGGACTATCCGATATCGGATAAATCAATCCCGCGTCAAGAAGTTTTTCTACTTCTTTCTTGATGACGTCGTGGATTTTAGGGTTAACCCTCCTTTGATGTTGGACTGAAGGTTCGTAATCATCTTCTAAAAGGATTTTGTGAGAGCAAAACTCTGGATCTATGCCTCGGATATCAGAAAGTTTCCAAGCAATTGCTTGTTTCCGGTTTTTGAGAATGTTGATGAGTGAGGTCTTTTCATCTTGGCTTAAATCTTTTGAAATTATGACTGGAAGCTTATTATTTTCCTCTAAAAATGCATACTCGAGATGCGGAGGTAACTCTTTAAGTTCAACTTCGGGAATTTCCTCTTTTGGTTCGAATGAAGGCTTCTTTGGTTCAACAACTTTAAGATCTTTTTGAATTCCAGGATAGTAATCTCCTTGGTCTGGTGAAGGTAATGGATCACTATTGAGAAGTGCATCAAGAATGAGAATGTCACCCTCGGGATCAAAGTACGTAGTATTCAAAACTGGTGAAACTGGTTCATCATCGATTGCTATAAAAGCATCGGCTTCTTCAAAGGGTAGAAAATCGCTTTCATCAAAAGGAGTAAGTGTTGGAGATGAAGTGGAAACAATCGGCTCGAAGTACGGAGAAGGATTGTTGTAAGCAACGGAATTGGAAAATCCAAGTACTTCTTGTGAGTACTCTTCACATGTGACATCGATTAGATCAACCTTCTTCAATGATTCAAAATTATTGTATGAAAGAGAAGGTGCATCACCACATTTAAGGGTCAACGATTGATCATTATTCCTAAGAGTAATCTATCCTTCGTAAACATCGATTAAAGCATGAGCCGTCCTAAGAAAGGGTCGCCCGAGTATCAATGGTACTCGAGGATCGGCTATAAAATCAAGCATAACAAAGTAGGGAAGTCGGCGAGAAAGTAAAACTTCCCTACTTTAACAAAAACATTTTCAGCTACACCGGTTGGTTTGGAAATTGTACGGTCGGCTAATTCTAACACCATTTTTGTTTTAGTTAAGCCTGGGCGTTGAAGCTTTTTCTAAATGGATAAAGGCATAAGATTGATACTAGCACCTAAATCGGCAAGGGCTAAGTAACTATGAAACTCTGAAAAATCACATGGAAAGAGAAATCGACCGGGGTCACCTAGCTTTTCTGGAAGCTTTTTTAGGACAACCGCACTACAATTTTCATTCAACGGCGTTTTGGTCAATTCAATTAACTTGTCTTTGTTGTTAAGCATCTTTTTGAACATCGGAGCAAACTTTGGCATATGAATGAGAGCATCCGCGAAACTTAGCTCAAAGTGAAGATTACGGAAAATTTCCATAAACTTTGAAGCTAGGATATCATCCTTTTCACGAATCTTTTGTTTGTTGAGTCTTGATGGGTAAGGCAAATTAGGTTTGGCTTTGTTAGCAACGAAAGAAGGTTCTTCAATTGGTTCTTTGTCTTTGGTTTGTTCTTGGACCTTGGACCAATGGAGAGGAGTTGATGTATTTCGTGCTTTCCGGATAGCTCCTAATCCTTTGTCACCTCACTTTCCCTTTTCCACCACCGGCTGTTGAATACGGAGGTCCATCGTAATGAAACACCACTACGAAACGTAATTGCCTTGACTTCAATTTCTTGATTTGGAATGGTATTATGCTTGGTAAAGTACTTGAACTGTGAAGGTTGGTTGTGTGAAAGCTTTTCATGAAACTGATCATCATTTTCTGAAAATCACCTTGTTATCTGAGAATCATCGAAAACTCTTTGAAAATCATTTGGTTTCATTGAAAAATATTCCAACTTCATTTGCAAGTTATTCATGTTAGCATCATTAGCTTTAGCATAACTTTCAAAATCTGTTTTAGACACACCTTGAATTTGTGAAACGGGAGGTAAAGCTTGATTAACCAAAGGTTGATTTGTTGGTGGTTGGTATGGTGGGGCTTGATAAACGGCTCCTTGATTGTTTGGACGGTTTTGGTTAAAGTTGGTTCCACGGTTTTGATTCGAATTGAAATTGGTTCCTTGATATCGGTTTTGGTTATTTTGGACATTCGGTTGATTGAAACTCGGTGGTTTCATTTGACTTGCCAAATTGGAAGGTTGGTTTCTTTGGAGAAAATTGCCAACGGCTGCGGTTTGTTGAAATTGTTGGATGTTGTCATGAAAAACGGGAAAATCATTTCCACCTCGAGTTAACGGACAATGGTTAAAATTGTGATTCGATCCACATGTAACACATACTTCCTCAACCGCTTTGACGGGTGCAGGAGTAGTAACAACTAAAGCTTTCATTTCATTCATCATTTGTTTCATCTTAATAGTCATCTTATCCTCAAGAGAAGCGGCTAATTGTTGAATATCGAAAGAATTATTAGAAGGTGAAGAATTAAAAAGAGGAGCATCCGTACTCACTCTTGAATCATTAGCACGACTTCTTGAGTAACGAACTTATTAGACAGATGCTTTCAAGATTGCTAAAACCTTCCTTGAGGCATCTTGTCAAGAAAAATATTGCCACCATGCGGCGGAAATCTAAGGCCTCTGATCGTTGAATTCAAAATAATGTAAAAATTATCTAGTTGGTGCGTTCCGAGAAGACCATGGTGAGGACATTTGACGAATAACCCTTAAAACGTCCCCATGCTTCATTAAAGGTTTGTTTGTTTTTTGGAAAAAAGTAATGATCTCATTCCGACAAGCAAGTGGTTTTTTGAAGGTGGGAATAATTGATTAACATTTTGCAACAAGGTCGTCCCATGGAGAATTGATCTAGGAGGTATCCTTGTCTAAAAAACCATCTCGGTCTTCACCGTCTAAGAAGAAAGGAAAAAGCAAAAGATTTATGAAGTGTTCGGAAAACTTCGGGATAATGTCTAAACGTTGAAGTGACTTTGTTGAAAAAATCTAAGTGATTGTGGGGTCTGTCTACACCGTGAAACTATTACTTTTGCACAGATTGAATATTAGGTTGTTTAAGCTCGAAAATGTTAGCAATTAATCGGTGAACAAACATAAGCATCTTCATACCCCTCGATGGTTGCTTGTAACTTTTGGGCCATGGTTAACGATTGTCGGCCCATTGCAACAAATGTTTTTTGATCGACAATTGGTTCGTTCTAAATCAAAATTTTCAACAACAACCGGAGGAGTTTGTTGTTGACGACGTCTTCGAGATTGCGAACGAGTGCGAATAAAAAGAAAAACTAAAAATCAAAAAGCAAAACTTTACACTAATTTTTTTATTATTATCTTTTTTTATAATTTTTTTTACAATGAATTTTAACAGTTACACGGAAGAGACTTAAACCAATTAATCAACTACTTCACGGTAGCTCTCAAAAATTGCTTTTCAAGGTGAGCCGTACTTCGTAGAGACACAAATGCACATCGTTAAATCTTAGTTCGATTTGGAACCGAACAAGTTCACCGGAATTAATTATGATAATACTCTTCCGTATAGATTATTATATATTGGGTAATATTTACCAATGTGACTTTTAATTCTTAATTAAAAAGGAAAGATTTTTTTTATATTTTTTATTATTTCTTTTACTTATACTAAAAAGAAAAGGAAAAGTATTTTTACTTATATAAATATATATATATATAAATATATATAGATATAAATATATATTATATATTAATAGTATAATAAATATATATCTATATATATAAATTTGGTTTTTGAGAATTTATAAAACAAGAATGAAACTTTTCCAAGATGAAAGGAACTTCAAACCAATAAACTAAAAACGAAGAATCTTAAACACTATTCCCCGGCAACGGCGCCAAAAACTTGGTGAGGTTTGAAGTTTTAATATACCACAAAAATATAAAAAAAAATATAATACTTTTAAAAAGAATTATAAAATTCCCTAAGGAAAATTCACTCTCAGCTCAAAAATAGTATATAATATAATATATTAATAACTTAAATAAACGCACCGGTACATATGATCACCACTCCGGTCCCGTTTCCTTCCCCCCAACGACTAGTGAAATTGAAACCTTGTTTAAGCTTGGATTATGATTTGTAATAAGCAATGGGATTATTATATAATCTAAAACAACAAGTAAATTTTGAACACTTAAAAGAATTATACAAATAAAAACAAATAACGAAACAAATAACACGGCGACAATTAGTCAAGACACTAATAATATAATTCCTAAAATTAGCCAATTAAATTTCTAAACCTAAGATGAGGAACAAAAGAAATATTTTAGGAAAAAGAAAAAAACATTTTTTGAATTATCTTTTGAATTTAATATGAAGTAAAAACTAATTATAATCTAATAAATATTAAAAACTAGCAAATTAATACTAAAACCTTTGGAAAAATGATTTTTAAACTTATAAAAGTCATAAAACTCAGAAAACTATTTTTAACTATTTTTAAAATTAAAATCCTATTTTTAAAATTAAAAATAAAAGCTTAAAAATGAAAATTAAAATCTAAAAAGTGTAAAAATGATTTTACTGAATGTAAACCTAAAGCTATTTTTTATAAAACTAAAAATTATTTTTTTGTATTTTCCTGAAACTTTTTTCTATTTTATATTGATTTTTTAAGATTTTAACTTTCGAAAAATTATTAAAAATAAAATAATTCGTGAAAAATTACAAAAAATTCAGGAAAAATCTATAATGATACGAAGATTGCTAGAAAAATAAAAAAAAGAACTCAGCTTATTAAATAAGCTGAGAAAGAAGCTTATTAAGCTACGACTTATATATTAATAAGGGAAATGAAAACGTGTACTAGTATTAAATTGTGTGTGATATGGATGGATGAGCTATTGAAGCAAACTGTTTAACATGTTGGGTCTATAAGTGTGAGGTCGTGGGTTCGAGTGTGGGCAACCCCTTTTTGTTTTTTGTTTTTTTGATTTTTATGAAAAACTAATTACTAGGACTTATAGAAGACACAAAAATAAGCTACTTTAATAAAGAGGACCTAAACTCAAACTTAATAATAAGCTCAAAAAGAGCTTATCAAAAAGCTGTCACAGAAAGTGGGGGTTTGGGCTTATTTTCACTTAAACAGCTATAATAAGCTCAAATTAAGCTTAATTTTAAAAAGGAAAAGTGTTCTAGATAGCTTATAAGTTGCTTAATCTAAGAATGAAAAGAAACCTAAGCTAGAAACACTTAAAGGCCACTAAGATTAATGATTAAATTGCTAAACTCAGAAAGAACACTTAAAAGCACAAAATTAAAATAAGCTAAAAAGCTCAATAAACTAATTCAGAAGCTAAATTTTTGAAGATAATCTAACCATTAATCCCTAATGACAGCCTACTATTCAGATTTTTAATTAACAACAAATCTAAACACTTAAGAAGAACCTAACTAAACTGCTTATTTTTGGTCTGTTTTGGTTTTTTATGATTTTTTTGACAGCAAATTAAGCTAGGATAATAAGCTAGAAAATAAAATGTAAGTCTTAATCTATACTAAGCTATAACTAAACTATAAAATACTAAAAGATAAGCTACTAAATCCTACATTAGCTGACAGTTACATTGAAGGGCTTAAATAACAGCAGTACTAACTAACTGTAGTACTGCTGGTGCAATTGGTAATACCACAAAGACTCAAATGCAGGCTTTCTTAAGGGTACTACTACTTTAAACACACTCAAATGAGTGTGTATAAACTCAACGCAAGCAAAATCCAAGCCTTAAGGGCTTTGGATCAAAATTTCACAAGCAAAAAGAAAGGCACAAGGTACCCGGTGCCGAGGTCATCATTTTAAGCCATTACTTTTGAAATTCAGCAAACTAAGCTTTGAAATCTTTTTGAAACTTGTTATTTAAGAAAAACTCAACTGTTTGAAAAACTTTTACCAACTAGTTTTGACTTTTTGTGGTCAAACCAGCTTAAACCAAACACCCCTTTAGGACATGACAGATTTAAGAAAAGCTTTGAAATGCAAATTCCCCATTGAAAAAACCTAGATAACTAGATAATATTCTAGCTTATAACTAACTTAATTAGCCTAAATAAACAAACTACATAGTAATAATTTAGGATTTAAGTATTTTTTGGTTTTTAAAGGTTTATAACAGAAAAGAAAACACCACTGATCTAATGACTATAAAACTAAAAACAGATCTAAGAAAATTTATAAATAAGCACAAATAAACACGAAGTGAAGCATAAATAAAGTAGACAGAATAAGTAAATAAGCATATCCTAAAACTAAGTAAGCAATAAGACAATCTTAAAGCTAGAATTACAGGTTTTCAAAGAGAAAACTTACAAATTACACTGCTAAATCAAGAGTAACCTAATTAAAGCACTTCAAGCTCTCCTAGCATATTAATAAGCTAGTAGTAAGATCCATAGAGACCTTCCAGGATTGATCTCTCTTCCAAATAAGCTCAAATCCAATAAAGTCCATGATAAATGTAGTTTAACTGATTTAAGGTTTAGATATGATTAATACTGAATTAAATAAGCTCTAGAATTGTGAGCTTATAAGAGTTTATGACTTAAAAACAGCTTATTAAAACTAGAAATAAGGATTTTATTAAACTTCAAAAAGAATTACAATGCTTAGAAAAACGAAATTACAATAAGTTTGAAGATTACTCTATTAAAACTGAAAGCTAAAATTACATTTTAAGAAAAAATAAAAGCTAGACTAAGGTTTTTTGTGCGTGTGAGAGTGTGGCTATTTATAACAACCATTGAAGCTTCTTGGCTCAAAAACGGTTAGACGCTCCTCCAAACCTTGACCCTTGATCATTTACTAATCATTGGATGCTACATTTCCACCGTTAGATCATAAATGAACTCACACGGATTGCCAGCGTGGCAATCCGTGATTGAGACATTTGTGCTTCCATTGTGAGTGAGTAGAGTGTAAAATATCTCATCTCTTGTGTTATCTTCAATCCAACGTGTCCTCTCTTTGATGGGTAATGACCAATGAGAAAGGCTTGTGACGTCTAACTCTGCCCATGTGTACTTGAGTACTTGAATTACCTTCTTTAACCCTCAATTTAGCTTTGCCTTTTGTTTTAACCTGTGGGTAAATCGGAGGAGACGATGAACAGTGACAAAGCTTTGGCGCCTATTTTTGTTTTAACTGAATTGGGTAAAAACAGGTATAACTTTGGGCTATTGGCAAACTAGGTCCCTGGACTTAGTGAAAATGTAATACACATTCAAGTGTATAACAACTTCCAAACTTGACACAATTGACCCCTGGAGTTTTATAAAAAAGGGTATGGGCTTAGGATTTTGGGCTTTTGTTTTGGGCTTTGGATCCGGGTGTTGTTTAGGGATAATAGGCCCATTAGACCTCAAGGACCATTTGTGTAACTTTTGAAACTTGAGGGATTGGATTTGAACTTTTAAGATTTTGTCTTCTAGTGTTGACTTTGACTTTGGCTTGATTTCCCGGCTTCTTTTGTGCTCTTCCGTTCCTCGTGTCCGTGTTTGCCCGTTTTTTGACGGTTTTCATGTGATTTTTGTCTTATCCATACCTGCATACACAAAACACAAAAACAAGCATATCTTTGCCATTTTTAGTATGTTTTTGGTCATTTAGGGTCATTTTTGGTGTTAACGGATATGTGTATTTTACACCTATCAAAATTCCCCAAACTAAACGATTGCGTGTCCTCACGCAATATTACATGCCTTATAACCAAATACCTCGAAACTTCCCCAAACTAAACCTTTGAAAAGTAGCAAAGATTTTTGTTGAGAGAGCTAAGAGATCACAAGTTATAAAACACCCGATTTCCCATTTTCAAAGATTTTTTATTTTTTATGATTTTTCTTAAAAGACTACCTAACTACAACTTGTGTGACATAATGTATTGTTTTCATTACCTTTGTGGTAACTTTAAGGATCATGGAACAAAAAGCACAATTAAGTGTCTAAAAGATAACTTCATCATTCCCGACTTTTCACTTTTCCCATACTAAGCTTAAAAATAAGATCACCGTTAAGTACGAGCTAAGATGCTAAGACTACTTATAATTACAACTTGTGAATTTTTTCGTCCGAATAACATATATTTAAATGTGTGTTCTCAATTAATTTAAACATTATTTAAACCATTAAATCCACATAATTAGATAGTTGAAATCCGACCAAGCTTTACACATGGGCCTTTTGGGCTATTATGTTAATAACATAGTAAGATCACAACTCAAAGCAAACAAATACCTCCTTAGCTAAGACATCGTTGGTTCACTTGACCCATGAATGACTTTCTTTTCTAGCATCCCACCGTCATCGGGTAAGTGCTAAAGTTTTTGACACCCCATCCGGAGAATAATAATCGAGACGCATGAACTTCCGATGAAAAAGCCTTGTTGACTTTTGCAAATTTTAGTTCAAAAGAATACTTTGGTTTTAGAAAAAGAAGCTTTTACTATTTATTTTCTAACTTGCAACATTATTTTTACTATTTATATTATTAGGCTAGGAACCGGTATCACTTTTCTTTCGACGTCACATCGGCCACGCCTCCGACAAGAGTCCGTGTACTTATTATGATACCGACCCTTAAATATACATCCTCCACCCTTTCTTTCGATGTCACATCGGGAACGAACCGACAAATGCCCATGTACTTTATTGCGATGGAGTTTGTATATTATTAACACTAAGGATTTATAACTTGCATCCTTTTTATTCACCAACTACATTTTTTCTTTTTCATCTTTATTTTTTTTTAAACTACATTTTTACTAATAACAAATTATTTTTGCAAATAGAAAAATTTCGTTTTAGAAAACCAAAGTATAAACTTGAACTAAAATTCTTATTTATAAATGATGTTGACTTCATTGATAAAGCTTTTTTCTCTAAATATGTTGATTAGACTTTTAAGAGTATAACTCCAATTTGTAAAAATTAAAGAGAACACGTATGATTAATCATTTTAAGAACTTCAGGGAAGAAAAACCACAAGTTATTCTTATAAGCCTTTAAGTTTTCCAAATAAACTTTGTTTAGCATCCTAATTCGTAATTAACACTATCATCTCTTATTCTTTGCAATTTAAAATCTCTAATAAAGAGATTCACAAATACTTAGCCTATATAAAATCCAACTCGGCATATTTAAAATCTACTTGAGATTAGCACAAGTCTTCATTTACTAATGATT
>BQNB010192099.1:0-10234 GCA_026074375.1 Tanacetum coccineum
TTGGTAGAATTTTTTTTATAAGAAAACGAATTTTTGTCAAAACTACCGTGTAATCTTCATCGTCGGAATCGTCAAACGAAACTCTAAAGTCAATTTCATCGTTAAGAGAGCTTATCGTGGGTTCATAAGAAAGTGTTTTATCAGATGATACCTCGTCATTAGTGGCTATAGTTGGGAATTCGGTTTCAACGGATCTAAGGTCGTGAATGTCTTCATCATACCAGATCTTACCATACTTAGCAGTTTTTTAGTTAAACACGTTACCATGTTTTCGAGCCTTTTCTTCCTCAAGCCTGATATACTCTTCTATAGTAATGTCGGGGTCGTCCATTTTAACCTATAATAAATTTTCTAGGAAAGAAAACTGTCAAATAGCTTAATATGTCGTATTCAGTGAACTGAATACGCCGTATTTATGATAGAGTCGAATACGCTGTATTGGTTTTGAAAAAAATTATACGCTGTATCCAATAAATTGAATACGTTGTATTGAGTATTCGACTCAGAAAATTTATAGCGAAATGTAATAATGCAGAAAACACACAAACACACAATATGTAAAAATATACAATGCAGAAATGAAACACACTAAACAAACACACAAATATGCAAATTAATCTAAACTAAATCTAAACTAAACTAAAACACTAATAAATAAGAATTAAACAACTTCACTCCCCGGCAACGGCGCCAAAAACTTGATGTGTCATTGTGAGTAGGTATTTTATGTATCAAGTTTTACTATTTATTTTATGCCGACTATACCTAAAAAAATACTTTAACGGGCAGTGTACCCAGTCAGATGGAGTTTCGTGGTAAGTAGGGTGTCGAACACTAAGAGCGAGAGCGTTAATATCTAATCTATCAGTATTTTAGTTATATAAGTTAAACCTAAAACTAATACAAAAGGGCGGTTTCATAGACTGGCACGGTTTTGTGTATCTAACCTAGGGTTTTGATGACAAGTTAAGCAATAAACACACACAAGAAAATGAACAAACGATAGAGGAGCGGTCAAGAACTAATGTAAAGAAAACGTATCAACCATGAATAATCCGATAAAATACGGGTTTGTTTATTTAGTGCAATGATTGTCTTATCTCAAAGGGCATATCATTCCTAGACTTAGGCGGTACTTCTTACTAAGACCTAGACATGCTAATTCTGTCACAATTAGACGCATCCGCATAAAGCAAGCATTTATTGATTATAATCTACCTTAGGAGATTAATAATGGTGCTCTTACTAAACCCTAGCTCACAGAGACTTTACCCACTTACTGCTTAACAGCTCTTTATATACTAGTAGTCCACTGTCCGAGTCCTTACCAATAGAATAAGAACGTACTTGTTGATACCAAGGTCACCTTATGGCTCAACTAAGCTCACTAATCAAAAGGCAAAGATGGGTCAATATTTGTGGTCATATGATTATAGATATATATATTGCAATATGGAGCGCTATCCCAGACTCTTAGCCTACGTCCAAACAACACCAAAGTTGCAACGCATTAAATATGTAGGACCAGATCCAGTTGAATGATAGGTCGCATACTTATAAGAACTATACGATATCTAGTTAAGCTATAGGCGATATCCTTAGATACGGATTGAACGCATATTAAAGCACATAAACGAGTATCATGCGATAAACATAATCAACAATCAATGATAAATTAAGCAATCGAGATAAACAAACCAAACATTAAACCTTCATAAACATGGCTGATACCTAAAGGTGTAAGCTGGTCGTCATTGTAAAAATACACACTGTTTGATATATGAACGATTAAAATAAAGAAACCTTAATCGAACGTGTATTCGGTTGCGCGAAGATTACAAGAGTTTTTTTATGATCTTGAGGCTCTTTCCTGGCTTTCTATGCTCCTTTATTCGTCTCTTGGTCGACTTGGTAGTTTAGGAATTCACTTGCATACCTAAAACTAAGTTTAGGGTCTTCTATTTATAGTGTCTGGAAACTGGTCGATACGCCGTATCGAGCGATGTAGGATACGGCGTATTGGGGATTTCTTAGAGTAAGGACCACGGTTGATATTTTTACAGAATCTTCATGTATAATAAACTTTAGATACGATGTATAGAGGTTCCTAGATACGGCGTATAGCTCTTCAATCCTTCGTGGTTATCTGTGAAGTGTAGGTACGGATACGCCGTATCTTCTTGCTGGATATGGCGTATTGAGGTAAAATCAGTTGGTTCTTCTTCGTTGACCAAAGTATTATATACGACATATAGTTGATGTGGATATGACGTATTCTTCAAAGTCACGCAATGGTCTTTTAATTCGTCAAAGTCTTGGATACGTTGTATAGGTCTAGAATAATATGGCATATTTGCTGTCAGATCAGTAGACTTTCTCAAATTCTTCTTTTATGCTCCAAAATGCGTGCCTTTTAGCATAACTTCACCAAGTACTCCATAATTACTACAATTCTCAAATACAAACGATTAAGCAACAATTCTTTGCAATAATCATACAAAATGGGTAATATACATGGGATAAATGATGTTATAAAATAGACGTTATTTGATGTCATCAGTCGTAGTATGCTCCGGCGTAGTCTCCAACTCCTCTTTCTCAAACATAATCTTTGGGGGAGAAGGAACTTTAGTAGACGGCTTCGCACCCAAAACATCATAGTCAGCCACTGATATTAGAGGGACGAAGCTGGTCAGAATGAAAGTGGTGGACAAAGTAGTGGTTGTAGCCGTTCCCGGAACTCCAGAAGTACTTTCTTCACCAACCAAATTCTCAGCAGACAAAGGCTCAATCAAAGGAACCATAGCATCAGAAAGGGACTGGCGATGGGATGCGGCATCTCCTAGAATCCTTTGAACACGGGCATGAACCACATCCAAGGAAAAAAGACAAAGAAGTCTCTCCAATAACCACTTGGTTCTCCGGACGGTGAATAGGAAGCATAAGTTACTCAGGAGAGGCTGCAATTGGTTGACCTCTAGAGTCTTAGCTGCAGGACCTTCCAAATGAAGGAGACCCATAATGTCAACAATGCTTGCATCTTTTTGGGACTCCAGTTGAGCAAGAAGAGGGAAATCTATGGCACGGAGGGCGTTGACAGTGAAGACATAAATAGCTTATGCGGAAGGGTTATAAGCAGCAACATCAATAAGACCCCTTCCGGCTTTCCCATGATCAATACCGGCCACCAACCCGTCCTGCAAACCTTTATCAATGGCGTGGCCAACTCATCACAAGAAAGCTGACAGTTTGACAAATCTTGAGTCAGTTTAGCAATTTGAGCGTTAGAGGACTCAAGCTCAGTATCTTTAATAACGGTCCGCTGACTTAAGACGCCGCGACCCTCTGTCCCTCAAGAGCTACAATCCCGCTCCCTTCAAACCATCTAGCATCGCTAAGCCCGAGCGGCCACATGGCGCCTTAACAGTAGCAATCAGACCGCGAAGCAAACGAAACTGCCCTACCCGTGCCTCAGCTTCCTAAAAAACACAACTGAGCTTTCAAACTACCATCTCTGCACTCTTTTCCCTTTAAACAAGCTAGCATGTCCTGCTGTACTGTCCTCTCCAATTTACTATCCCTGAAGATCATGCTCTAACCGCAGCCTAACCTTAGAGCTAAGGCATGTTTGGTGTGCCGCTCCAACATTAAATTCAACAAGTAGTTGATCATAGTCTATGCTGCGGAGCTGTGAAAAAGCACAGGAGGAGCCAAGTGATCAATCACACTACGACAAACATTAGGGTCATAAAGAGCAGAGTCGTTGGTAACATTCAATTTAGGAACATATGTCTGATGAATAGTCTCTGAATCCATATCTTGTGACACCAAAAAAGAATCAGTGAAAATTCTGTGCCGGCAGGGTGAGAAGGACCCGCAATATCTTGGTTGGCCTCGCCTATAGAGGCGGAATCCGCAAAGAGAGTATGATGAACTGGGTCATTATCTGCCCTAGGCACGGGGACAGAAGAAGGGTCAACAACGACCGTAGTAGCAACGACCATGGTCGTTATAGGAGGATCCGAAATAAGAGACGTGGCAACAGAAGAAATTTCAGCATCTGCAACATTTGAACTAGAATGGCAGGGAGAGTATGGAAGAACTACAACCCCTCTGTTAGATGCTGAGTCTATAGATTTGGCCCGGTAACAGAATTAGTACGTCCGCCTCCCTCACGCTCTGACGCAAGGGACATAAAAGAAGTAACAAAAGGTACAGTAGCCGTTGTCATAACTCCAACCTCTATGGCTAAGGTACTGCTTAATCCTTCTCATCCAGTATCCACCAGAAAACAGTTAGCTACCGATGCCTTGTGGTGCTTTTACCATTCTATACTTTCAAAAGTCGAACCTAATAATTTCAAGACTGCCGTAACTGAAGCTTGCTAGTTTGAAGCTATGCAAGAAGAAATTTACGAATTTGATCGACTTTAAGTATGGGAGTTAGTACCAAAACCAGACTGTGTAATGATAATCGCTCTCAAGTGGATTTACAAAGTCAAGCTTGATGAGTATGGTGATGTTCTGAAAAACAAGGCACGGTTAGTAACTAATGGATATCGTCAAGAGGAGGGTATCAATTTTAAAGAATCATTTGCATTGGTTGCACGGATAGAGGCTATTAGGATCTTCATTGCAAATGCCACCAGCAAGAACATGACCATCTACCAGATGGATGTCAAGACTGCATTTCTGAATGGCGAGTTGAAAGAAGAAGTCTACGTCAGTCAACCAGAGGATTCATTTATCCAAATTATCCTACACACGTTTATCGTCTAAAGAAGGCTCTTTATGGCTTAAAGCAGGCTCAACGGGCGTGGTATGACACATTATCAAGATTTCTTCTAAAAAACAAGTTCTCCAATGGTGTAGTTGATCCTACTTTATTTACTCGGAAAACAAGCAAACATATTCTTCTCGTTTAAATTTACTTAGATGATATTAGATTTGCCTCAACTGATCCTAAAGCTTGTGACATATTTTCAAAAGAGATGGGTTCAAAATTTCAGATGTCATGATAGGACAAATGTCGTTTTTCTTAGGATTACAAATTTATCAAAGTTCCGAAGGCATCTTTATTAACCAATCTAAATATGCTCTTGAAATTTTAAAGAAATATGGAATGGATTCTTGTAAACCTGTGGATACACCAATGGTGGATTGGTCAAAACTGGAAGAGGACCCCTTAGGGATTCCAGTTGACCAGGCTTAATTTCGAAGTATGGTCGGCTCCCTAATGTACCTCACTGCCAGCAGACCAGACCTTGTATTTTTTGTGTGCATCTGTGCTAGGTATCAGGCTACGCCTACCAAAAATCACCTTGAAGAAATTAAGCGGGTCTTTCGGTACCTCAGAGAAACCATTAACATGGGTCTTTGGTATCCGAAGGAGACCGCTATGGCACTAACGGCCTATGCAGACGCTGATCATGCAGGTTTTCAGGATACCCGCAGAAGTACGTCGGGAAGTGCTTAGTTTTTAGGAGATAAATTAGTTAGCTGGTCATCAAAGAAACAAAAGAGAACTGGGATTTCAACCACAGAGGCTGAATACATTGCCATGTCTAGATGTTGTGCTTAGATACTTTGGATGAGGTCATAACTGACAGACTATGATTTTGCCTTCAATAAGATTTCCCTGTATTGTGACAACCACACTGCTATTGCTCTCTGCTGCAACAATGTCCAGCACTCCAGGTCCAAGCAAATTGACATCCGACACCATTTCATTAGAGAGTAGTTTGAAAAGGGCATGGTTAAATTGTACTTCGTGACAACAGATTATCAGCTTGCGGACATATTCACCAAGGCATTACCGAGAGAGCGGTTTGAATTTCTACTCCCGCGTCTTGGTATGAAGAGTATGTCTTCGAAAACCCTTAAACATCTTCAGGAAGGAGAAGAGGAGTAAAGGATGGTCTTCATATATCCTATGTATATTTGTATATAATTAAACACAAAAACAAAATACAAAAATATAAAACCTATAAAAACCATAAAAATCAAACAAATAGAAAATACCAAAAATATTTTTCAAAACACGTCTTCTGTAAATCGATAACATTTACGGACCTAGAAATGCCATTCAATAATGACACGGGTCTTTAAATGAAGTTCGAGCGGAAGTTCAAACTGTTTTAAAACATGTCTTAATGGCTTGCAGTTATTTCAATCTGCAACCCGCTTTTCAATTTGAGGAATGCATGTCGCCAAAAAGACAGTTGTTCCTAACAACGGGTAATTAATTTTCTCGGGCACGGATTACTTAATATCCGTGCATCCAAGGATTAATGTACGTTTCAGTGCATTCTTTCTTAACCAGAAGAGAAGTCTTCCTTTTATAACCAAATAATTTTCTTTTTAATTGATTTTTGAAAAATTATTTGTGTTAATCACGGTGGAAAAGTGTTGTTGGAGATTCATCAAATTAGGTTTTTCAAAATAAACTTTTCAACTCAAACAACGACTACAGCTCTTTCAATAGACAACGGGTAATTGTTTGAGGGGGAGAGTGCTTTCAAGTTTATTTGCATCAAACGGGTTTCTAGATCACATCATACAATTAATAGAAAAGATCTTACTGTAATATAGGGTTATAATTTGAGGGGGAGTTAATTATTTTTAACTCTAAGGGCTAAAACTGTCATTAGTTAAAAGGTTTAGGGACTTATGTAAAATATGCTAATTGTTTCCTAGCCCTATTAAACTACAAGGGCTAAATTTGCCACCCTTCAAACCGATTAAACCATTAGTATAACTCTAAGCTTAAAATAGAAGGAAGTAGAAAACCCAAGGACCAATTCTGCCAATACTAAAACTTAGTGTATAAATAGGTAGCGGTTTGCATGTTTGGTCAAACTTTCAACTTTTGGTCAAATCTTTAAAAACACACACATACAGTGACGCAAACCGCCACCTGCATCTCGCCATCATCAATTCTTGATTTCTAGATTTGTTCTTGCTAAGGTAATGATTATGTGACGTTCTATAACCTTAGATGTATCGGTAATCAAAAGGAATCAATCCAAATCTCTGTCAAATGTGTAGATCCTCTAGAATATTATTCTAGGGTTTCTAATATATTAAATGTTGTTTGGTATTGAAATTGTTTGGTGGGTTTAGGTGCGGTTTAGGGTTATGTTTACGAATCAATGTCTACTTATGTATTAATCAATCACATGGGTGTTCTATGAATGATTTTACCTTTGTGCTTGATCAAAATCTTACCGTGTGTTTGAAATGATGATTGTGTTTCTGGGATTTGATGTTAAGAACCTGATTATGTATGTTTGATGCCTACTTAAGATCCTTGTCCACTTCATAGCCTGATTTGGTAATTTTCGTATACTGTTTGGCTTTTGAAAGTCAATTGACGTAATTTGTTGTTGTAATGTGCATTTGAGATATTGCTTATGTGTAAGGAATGGATGGTATGCCTCATATGCATGTCCCATAGTGCGTTAAATGGTAGTCGAATGCGTTTTCATTTCATGTAAATGGTAGAGGTTTGCCACTCGTTCTTGATAGCTGTTTGATTAAAATGCCTGATAGCGGTTTGCTTTGAATATTCTTGATAGCGGTTTGCTTTAAAATTCTTGATACCTGTTTGCTTTAAGTTGCTTGATAGCGGTTTGGTTAATTATTCTTGATAGCGGTTTGGTTTGAATTTGCTTGATAGCGGTTTGCTTAAATTATGCATGATAGCGGTTTGCTTTGATATGCCTGATAGCGGTTTGATGATAAATGCTTATTTTATTATAAACAGGCAAACCGCTACAAGGTAGCGGTTTGATGAAGATTATTTTTATCATTAAAATAATCCAAACCGCTATTTCGAATTTTTTGTAACTGGTAGCGGTTTGATTAAAATAAATATTATATTCGTAGCTGTTTGGTCGTAGCGGTTTCATCATTCTGCTAGATAGTGGTTTGATCATTTCCCCATACAACAGTTTGATTAACTCTCCTCACAGCGGTTTGGTGTCTGGTAGGTAGCGGTTTGGGCCAGAATCTCAAAGTTTTGGCCCAGTAGTCCTAATACCCTCTTTAAGGCCAATTCCAAAGGCACAATTACCTCGTTAACTCCATCAAGAGACTTGTTAAACCTGTTTATGCTCATCAAATATCCCTTGACCAACATAGACTGAATCTCACATTAATCAATCGATGTATGTTAAGTGTTCTCATCTAACATCAAGATATATGTCATGTTTGCTTGTCTTTGCTGATATCCCTGTGCAGACAAAATGGATGATGAGAATGTTCTTGCTTCTGCTCCCACAAGATCTGATGATCAGATACTCCCATTTGCTGCATGGGTGCCCAATGGCAAAAGCAACTATGTCTTAGATCTTCAAAAGAAGCAGAAGAATCCAATCTTTTAGATCTCTATGGATATTCTACAGAATATAAACTTCTTTAGGGCATTCACGGCCTCTGCCTCGGTTCTAGATATCTACATTCAACTATTCTAGAACACGCTCACATATGAGGCTAAGACTGAAGCTTACAGTTTTGGGCTGGATGAAACCCAATTCGTATTGGATGCTAATCTTTTAAGGGAAGCTTTAGAGATAATGCCCATTGATCAAGCTTACTAGTTTGTGTCACCTCCGTTAGGTGAAGCTATAATGGACTTTGTGAATGAACTGGGGTATACATAGGTTATTCACTTTGTGTCAAGAATGGTGGTGAATAACCTGTATCAACCTTGGAGAGCGATACTGTCTATGATCAACCAATGTCTCACCGGCAAGACTTCAGGGCATGATAGTCCTAGATATCCAGTCCCAACCATGTCTCACAGCCGCAAACTTCAGAACGAAGATAGCCCAGATATCCAGTTCTTCAGATGCTTTAGGGAATTATTACAAGCTCTAATGTTGACTATGCTGAACTTATGTGGGAAGAATTTGTACAGGATATCCAGACATTTCTTACTAACAAGGCCAATCTGGGCAGTCCCACTAAGAAGGGCAGGAAAGACAAGCCTCATGTTATTCCCTATTGCCGATTCACGAAGCTTATCATCTGTTATTTGGGAAGAATTCACAATATTCATCAAAGATCAGCATCTTCGTTTCATCTTGCTGAACAAGACCTCAGACTTGGTAATCTCAAATTTGTTTCCAAAGGCGAAGCTGATGAGGCATTTGGAATGCCAATTCCCAACGAGCTAATCTCGAACAATATCTAAAATGCACCATACTACAATGCTTATCTGGAAATGGTTGCAAAGCATGATCATAAAGTTACAGCCAAGAAGGAAGGAAAGAAGAAATCTGCAAGTACCAAGCAACCCAAGCCAAAGCCAGATATCAAGAAGTCAAGTAAACCAGTACCTGCACCAAAACCGAAGGTAACCAAGGAAAAACCTTTTAAGGCCTCTACTACTAAACCACCCAAGCCAAAGCCTGCCAAAGAAAGGTCAACCAAGGCTACACCACTACAAAAGGCCGGCAAGGGTAAAGTTGCAAAAGTTCGCAATGTAAAGAGCGCTTTCCAGCTGGTTGATGAACCTGATGAAGAACCAGCTCATTCTGAACCTGAACCCCAACCCGAACACCAAGGTGAAAGTGAAGACTTTGATATGGAACGTGCTATTCAGATGAGTCTGGAATCATTTTAGGCACAAAGCCAAGCACATGTTGGCAGTGTGGCTATTCAAGAACCTGTTGTAGAGGCCATCCAACCACAAAAGGCAAGAGTAAAGCCATTGTTACTGAATAACAAGCTTCCCAATCTCTGCTAGCCCTACACACACCAAAGAGGATAAGCACCACAAACCAATTCATACTCCAAAGGCGGACTTCAGCTATTAAAGAGGTATCAACTGGACCCTCTTCACAACCATAGGATGATACGTCTGCCAACATTGCTCATGACTCTCCGTCTCCTGCGACACGTTCAGATAAGACAAGCAGTGGATGTGATACAGAGGTATTGCAAATTACTGAAGAACTAGGAAAAGATGTGGAGAAACAGGAAAACATCGAGGAAAAGACTGTGGAACTTGATGAAGACCAGGTTGGATCAGACCCTGGTGAAACTCATGAGTCTCAACCTCTACCAGATCAGGCACACATGGATGAAGACTAGGCTGGACCAGACCCTAGAATAAGCCGTGTGGCTCTTCCTGGACCAGACCCTGAGCCTACGCACGACAAGTTTATGGCTGATTTGTACCTTAAGGTTCATGAAAGTTTAACGTTCTTGGCTGATGAACATGTCATCCT